>PVJD01003646.1:0-157682 GCA_004026545.1 Mormoops blainvillei | reverse complement strand
AATCCGCCCATTTGCCCTCTCTGGGCTTGCCTGTCCTGGCCTGCCCACCTCATTTTGAACAAAAACCATTAGCTGAGCTGCAGCTCTTCATCCTTACGATGATGGTCCTCGTGCAAAGGCCTCCTCCTCCCCGACCCCCTTCTACCCCTGCGGGGAGCCAGAAGTCCCAGGGGTGCTCGGAGTGAATCCCTCAAGATCCCACCCTTGAAGGCATCCAGTTTGGGAATTAAAGACCTGTCAAACTGATGAGCTTCTCTCCCACTTCCTGGGTGCCCCCCAGTGCCGTTCATCCTGGCCAGTCCTCATGCTGCTTTCTGCGGGAGTCTCTGGTTAAAGACACTGTATGGACAGGAAGCCCGGCTCAGAAAGGGAGAGTGATTTGTCCAAGATCACCCAGGAAGTTGGCAACAGGGCTCAGAAGGACCCAGAACTCCCCAGTCTGTGCTGTGCTGTCACACATGCCCTGATGTCCCACCTTGCAGAGACAATTTCTGTCTTTTCTGCTGGGTTTGGAGCATTTCTTGTGCACCAAGCACTGTGCTGAGCACTTTTTAGGAATGATCTCACGTGCTCCTCACAAGAAAACTTCCAGGCAGGCATTTCCGTAGGTGAGGTGCAGGCCCGGAGAGCGGCTCTGAGCTAGTGGCGGCTGGCCGAGGCCCAAAGCCTGCGCTCTCAGCCTTCGTGCCACATAACCTCCCTGCCATCCGTCTAGGGGCTAATGCCACCTGGCCTCTGTTGTGAGATTTTCAGAATCTCGTCTTCCCCACCAGCACACTGACCTGCAGACTGCACCAGTGACACCCTCCGTGACCCGGGCCCCACTCGGTGGCCTGTGCAGGCCTGCCCTCCCACCCTCACTGTGAGGCAGGTCCTGGGCCAGCCAGGGCTTTGAGCTTTCTGAGCGTGGTTGGCGCCCAGGTATGAGCCCAGACAACCCATCCTCTCCGTGCGGTGGGGCTGCTCAATCTGTGGCCTCAAGATAAAAAAGGGAACAGCAGCTGGTGGCCTTGGCCCTGCACTTGGCATGTGCTTTGCCCTCAGGAGCTCCGTTTGCTGAAGGAGGGGAAGAAATCTTCCCCCTTTGTTCACATCCCACAGGGTAAACCCATTACTTTTATGTCCCCAGAGTTTCATTACTTCATTCATTTATCATGTAGTTATTAAATACTTTTTAACTGCCGAATCTGTACTGGGGCCTAAAGACTTGAACTGACTCAGATATGCTTGTCCCAGGCTGTGACTGACACCATGACCTTGACCTGGTCAGGAAAGGTCAGGTTCAAGCAGGGCCCGCGGGGGCAGAGAACAGCCAGGAGGGCAGGGGCCCCAGCCACACACGTTCATGCGGGTTCCTTAAGTTCGGATTGGGACAGGACTAAAAGAAAATCATGTTCATCGGACAACTCTAAATTCACACCCCCTTTCCTGACCACGTGGCCTCTAGTGCACTGTGGATTTATATGTCTTTGAAACAAATACTGGGACAAGACTCATTTGACATTTGGTTGCTTGTGTTAAAAGTATTCATTTGTCTACTGCACGTGTTTAAAATACACCACAATTGTTATACTCTTCTTTAGGCCTTTCTTCACTCCTATATACTAAGGCCCAGAAATGGGGGGTGCCCTGGGCCTCTTTCTCGAGCTCTGGGAGGCCCTGTACCTGAACCAGGCCCTGAAAGGAAGGGTGTTCCCCTCCGAGGAATCGCATGCAGGGAGGCACTGAGGTGCAAGGCGCTGGTGAGCACGTGCCCACGGGCAACTGTGTAACACCTCAGTGTGGCTGCGTTTTACAGTGTGAGGTGAGAGGGGGAGGGAGGCTGGCTAAGAAGCAGGAGGATCTGGAAGGCCCTGGAGTCCAGGGGAAGGAATGGGGAGACTTCTCAGGAATGGCTTCCCAGAAGGGAGTCCATGGTCAGATTTTGGGTATCTCTTGCAGCAAGCTCCTTTTCTTCTCTCTAAGAAGCCCAATTCTCCTAATGATGGTGAGATGCATTGCAGTGGGGGATAGGAGTGGGTATACAGGCAGCAGCAAGGTCTCTTCCAAAGCTTCAGAAGGAAACTGTCTGCACCACAGGTAGACAGATCTAAACTTGAAGAATGCCTCAGTCAAGCCTTATGACAGCCCTCCCTGCTGGGTCTCAGTCCTCCTGTCACCCAGCACTGGACCACAGGATTGGGCTTTTGGTTCGTTCGTTCATTCATTCATTCATTCATTCATTCAACAGGTGTGGATTAAGCACTTCCTATGTGTCAGACACTTGTCCAAACCCTGGTGAAACCACAGTGAACAAGCAGACAAGGCTCCTGGTTTCATTGGAGCTTGTGGTTTGGGTGGGGGAGACAGACAACGTATAAACAAGAAAACGGCAGAGAGAGGCATATGCTATGAAGAACATAAAATGAAGAGTGACTGGGAGTGAAGGCAGTTAGATCAGGAATCACTGCGGACGTGAAGTTTGAGCAGAAGCCTGTGCTCAGGGAAAGCTCGTTGACGGCCACGAAGGCAGCTCAGAACACAGCAGGCTGATCCAGACTTCATCTGGCAAAGCACTGACTGGTCACCTACTGTATGCTGGGTCCAGTGGCCAACATGCAGACATGGTCCTTGTGTTGAGAGCTTACAGACTATTGGAAGAAAAAAAACATATAAGGAAATACAGAGATAAGTATAGACTCATAAATCATGATGTGCGAGCACCAGGAGAGAGAAAAGGGGGTGCAAGACTTATTTTGGATAGTTGGGTGTGACAAAAGGCTTCCACCTCTCTTGGAGAAAATGATAATCTTACCTTTTCAGGAGCATATTAGATTTTCATGCCTTTAAAAAAAAAAGTTTTATTTTACAACAATTTCAGATTTACAGAATTATTGTCAAGATAATACAGAGTTCTAAGATTATCCCACATCCAGTCCCCCTGTTATCAACACCTTACACTGCATAGTGCATCTGTCACAAGTAATGATCTAATATTGATATATTACTATTAACTAACGCCCATATTTCTGCTTTTCTCCATCTTTCCCTAATGTCCTTTTCCTATTTGAGATCCCACCTGGGACACCACCTTACATTTAGTGTCATGTCCCCTTAGGCTCCTCTTGGTTGTGACAGCTTCTCAGACTTCCCTTGTTTTTGATGACAGCTTTAAGGAGTACTGGCCAAGTATTCTGTAAAATTTCCCTAGATTGGGTTTTGTCTGATGTTTTTCTCATGACTAAACTGGGGTTAAAGGTTCTGGGGAGGGAGATCACAGAGATTAAGCACCACTGTCATCACGTTATGTCAGGGCTACACTCTAACCGCACAACTGATCACTGTTGGTGGTGACCTTGACCCCCTGGATGAGGTGTGTCCGTGAGGTTTCTCCACTGTAAAGTTACTTTTTCTTTTTTTTAACTCCCTTTCTATATTGTCCTCTTTGGAAGGAAGTGGGGAGTTATTTTTCATCTCCTTGAAGGCAGTATATTCCCATAAATTACTTGGAATTCTACACAGGAGGTTTACCTGGTCTCCTATTTTTATGCATTTTTACCAACATTTTTATGCTGGGTCTTTTTAGTGTTTAGATGTTCAAGAACCCTATTGGTATTTCTAGGAACCTACAAATATTTTACTTCAATTACTAAAACGCATGAAATTACCAAAGCATTAAATTGGAGGGTAGGAAAAAAAGCCAATAATTAGTTTTATTTTTTTCTATTGTCAACACACTTTAATGAGAGACTTGGGAAATACCAAAACAGAAGCACCTCTCCAGTGCCCCTGCCCAGAGCTGGCCATTACTCACATTCAGTTTATTATTTTTAATGCTTCTTCTGTGGACAAATTTTACACAGATTATACTATCTATATAATTTTGCTTCTTGCCTCTTCCAACGTATTTTTTTCTTTGCTCATCATCATATCAAAAACATTTCTCCTATGTTGCAATACAGATTTCATAACCATATTTTTTCAATAGCTGCTAAATATTCCCTCACGTGGCTCACGGTGTCCCCCCCGCCAAATTTAGCTCAAAGCCTAGCATGTAGTCGGTGTTAAGAAATAATTTGTTAAATGAATGAATATATGACAAAGTAATCACTCTCCTGTTTTTAGAGATGTAGGTTATTTTGGTTTTCTTGATTCTAAATAGCACTGAGACAAATAGCTTATTCCCCTAGGATAGCGTCCCAGAGTGGAATTACCGAGCCAATGGGGGCCAAAACTTTTTAAGATAAATGCACCAAACCAGAAATCTCCCTCCCTCTCCCCTCTGAACCACTGGCAATTGTGCTGAGGGTAATAATTTACAATTGATTAAAGAGTTTGTGGGGTGTTTTTTTCCCATCATTTTCCTCCCTCCTCTCCCCCTCCCCTCCCGCCCAAAAGGGGAGAAATTATCTGAGAAGGTGAAGATGTTCTCAGACAATCATATTTACATATTCCAACAATCGCAATTTGCAAAACAGTAATCACAACTCCCGGGACCTGGGAGGCATTAATCAAAGCGGCAGGTTTAATTCCATTTTAAATATTGATGAAATGTGCTGGGGAGGCCTCGCCCTGGCGTGGCAGGGCCGGGAGCCGGGGGAGGGGCGGGAGGGCTGGTGAGCAGCTGCCGGGAGGGTAGGCATCTGCGATTCAAATTGGTGGCTGTGCCGCCAGGTAGAGAGTGAAAGGGGTAGTGAAGAGGGCTGTTAAGTCCCTTGCTGTCAATTTGTAACGATCAGGGAGGGGCCGAGGACTGGTTCAGCACAATGAACCCAGTTTGTCTGGTTTCAGGGGTTACCACTGAAGAGGTTGCAGCTGCACTGAATCGAATAGCCTGGAGACTTCAGAACTGTAATTACCAACCAGGCTGCTCGCGGTGTGGTGGCAAAAGTGGGCTTCACCAGCGCTTAACTCCTTGTGTGCCGCCAGCCACCCTTCCCCCTCCCCCTGGGTTGGCAGCCACACTCAGATTCCCAGGCAGCCTCCCCAGGGGAAACTGAGACCCATTAGCTGCCAGGCAGCCAGCCTTTTTCCTTAGGTCACATAGGAAGAAATAGTGGGGGTGGGCGCGGCCTCACCCTCTGGCGCCATCACTTCTGCCCTAGGGTGGGGTGAGTCAGGCTTTGGAGTCTGATGAGACTTGGTCTGAATTCCAGTGGGTGCAGACGTGGGACAAAGCTCATCCCCTCTATAAGATGGGGGTAATCTCCCCTACCCTATTGGCCTATCCCAGGTTCAATGGGATCTGGCGTTTGTAAAGCACGGAGCACACAGTAGGCCGTCAGGATGCCTCCATCTCCCTGACCTTGGGCCTGCTGCTTTCACAGAAGAGGAAGGTGGGCAGGAGGATCTGATTCAGAGGGCAGGATTTCTGCTGGCCCCCCCACATTACAGCTCGCAGAGTCCCCCTTGTTCTCCGGCTACTGCCATTTGTCACCCAGGGAGGATGGGTAGTGCTATCCTCCCATCTCTTAGGCGGTGGTGAGAGCTCCTCCAGGTGCAGGAGCCCCGAGAACTACTTGAGGGCAGGGATTTGGGTTAGACCTCTTTGTCCCCAGGGCAAGGCGCAGAGGGAAAGCAGGAATGAGGGAGGGGCCACCTGAAGATAGCACAGTGCTACCGAAAAAACACGGACTCAGTTGGGAGTCTGGAGGATGAAGCATGTGTACGGTTCGATGACCTGCCTCATGGACTATAACCCCAGAGAAATTCCCCCACATATCCATGAAGGGTTGTGCCCAAGAACATTTGTCCCAGCATTACTCCTGGCAGCGGAAGTCGAGGCCAGCTTGCATGTCCATCACTGGGAAGATGGAGAGCAAAATGTGATGGACCATTAGGCAGCAGTAGGTGGAAAAAAGCTATGCAAAGGCGGAGTTAGGAAAGATCACCAAGAGCAAAGATGTGTCATTAGAGACCAAGGCTAAGATCACCTGCCGCCTCATATTCCCAATTGCTATGTACAAATGCAAAAGTCAGGCAGTGAAGAAGGCTCACAGGGAAATAACTGATTCATTCGAAATACAGTGTTGGGGGAGAGCACTGCGGAAATCCTGGACCACCAGAAAGATGAACGAGTGGGTCCTGCAGCAAATGAAGCCTGAAGTATCACTGGAGGCAAACATGACAAAACTAAAGTTGTCCTATGTCAGGCACATCAGACAGCAGAGTTCTTTGGAAAAGACAATACTACTGAGGAAAATAGAAGGCAGCAGAAAAAGGGGAAGACCAAATACAAGGTGGACTGACTCCACAGAAGAAGCCATAGGCATGAGTCTATAGGGGCTGAGCAGGGCTGCTGAGGACGGGACACTGTGGACGTCACTCACTCACAGGGTCGCCAGGGGTCAGAGCTGACTCCATGGCATAAACACACACAAGATGTGCATGTAGCTACAAGAATAGATCTTAGAAATGTAGTGTTGAGTGAAAAAAGACAATGAAATTCACAGCACAATGGCATTTGTGTAAATTAAAACCACATTTGCACACAAAACAACAGCACATATTTTACAGAGCTGGGTGCATTTTTAGGAATATATATCCCACCATAAGAGTCTCTGTCATGGTTGGAGGAGGGGGTGGGTGTGCATCTGAGGGATAAAGGGGAAAATAACAATGAAGTCCGTCCGCAGAGGGGCCTGGCATGGAGAGATGACGGTGGTGCGCTGGGCACTGAAGAATGTGTCTCACTCAGTTCTCTCTCAGGTTTCAAAACCAGCCCAAACCTTACACTCCAATGACCCTAGGTTGAAAGCCCAGAAAGGAAACTAAGAACTGAAGGCTCTGGCTTCTGGCACTGCCGGCGAGGCCTGGGCTATCCTGGGAGAGCCGTTTATGGATGTCGGACTGGGCAGATACCGAGCGAGCTGACCTCTGGGTACCCATCAGGCTGCCTAGCTCAGAATGGCCAGACAATGTCACACCTGCCCCCATCAGTGGCATCCGCCAGCTATAAACCCTTTTGTGTTAATTCCCCCAAGACCAGGCACTCACAGGCAACTGAAGGATCCGGTTGTAGTGAAAGGTCTCTTCCTTCCCAACACAGGTCTAAAGAGACTGGCCACCAAGGCCATCCCCACCCCTGCGCTGAAATGCACCCACGTCCTCAGACCCCACCTGGGGGCCTCCAGGGCAGAGAAGGCCCGGGGGCCCCCACATGACCAGCTCTTCCTCTTCCCATGCAGATGACGACGAGCATGAGTGGATCACCCGGACATGCCGGAAAGGCTGGGATGAGGTCGTGGGTCACAGGCCCAAGCTCTGAGCTCTGCAGCCGTCTCCAGCAGAGGCTTCCAGCCATGGCACTGGCGGGCCTTGGGGCAGGCTGTCGTTCCAGCACCCAAGCTTGGGCTGAGGAATAAAGGCTTTCTGTAGTCATTAGCCCCAAGTGTACTTCCCTTAGACTATCTCTTGGAGCGGGATCCGATTTCTCCTGCATCGGAATCACCTGGGCGAGTCTGTGAACTAGATTTTCCTGCCACTCAGAATCTCTGGGAATGGGGTCGGGCAATTTGCACTCCCCCATATTTATTAGGCACACGGAAGCGTGAGAACCATCACCCTACAATAATAGACATCTATAACTGAACGAGCAACTAATGTGAGCAGGTGGTGCGTGTGTGTTATCCTGCCCCTCACAGCAGCCTTGCAAGAGAGGGAATCTGAGGTTCAGAGAGACTGAATGACTCGCCCTAGGTCACAAAGCATTTGAATCCAGGTCTGAGGACAGAGCCCAGATTTGTGTCACTACCCCAAGTTGCCTGCCTGACCAGTCTTGGTCTCACAGGGCAGTAGAACGAGGTGACTGAGCCCGGATTCCAGCTGGTACCTTCAGGGAGGCCCAGGAATGACGGCCCAAGGGCTGCTGCTTCCTCTTCGCAGCTGCCCCATTCGAACCTCATACTCTAAGCCCAGAATCAGCGTGGCGCCCCAAAACAGATGTAGCTTTGGCATCATGCACCCTAGCTTTAAATCCCAGCTCAGCCACAGGTGTCGTGTAATTTCGGTCAAGTCATTTCACTTCTCTGAGCCTGTTTCATCATCCATAAAATGGGTATGATAAGGCAGAAAACAACAGGGTAGCTGTGTGGACTGAACGAAATAATACAAGGAGCTGGCACTTGGCAGGTGTTCAATATATACTTGCTTTAAAGAATAATTTCTTAGCTGTGCGTAGAGTATTCCTCAAACTCACCCCCAGAGATCACGTGCCAGCTGAAAGCCAGAAGAGGAAGTTGTAACACGTTCTGGGGCCACACTTGGGCCACAAGCATCCTGGATCTTTGTATAACTGTCCCTCTTTAGAGGCTACTGGATCTTGCAGCTGCCCCACCCCCACCCCACTGTGCCTTGACCCCTGGCTCACTCACAAAGAGCTACCCAGGAGAGTGAGTCGGGCCTGGGAGGGCTCTTCAGAGCCAGGAAACTGACCCTCAAACTAGGTAGCCAGGGGCAGAGTGCTAGGGCAGAGCCAGGAGTCAGAGGGAGGCCTGGGTCCACTCGGCTGCACCATGGAGGAGTCCTGGGTGGCCTCCCCTCTCCTCTGAAGCAACAGTCACCCCAGTAGAGTGATAGGGTTGAGTTCCACTGGGAGTTTCCAAACTGGGTTTTGAAAACAGAAGGTACATTCATTCATGTAAACACACACACACAACTAAAACTAAACTATTTTCGAAGACACATAGATCTAAATCGACACTTGATAAGTGCATTGGAAGAGTGGAGGGGGAAGGGGCAGAGATGGGATTAGGGATGGGGGTGCGACAACTAATAAAGAAGGGGCCCTGCAGGCACGATGACCATGTACCACCTGGGCTGAGGTTTACACGCAACTGTGCCAGGCCACAGCGCCAGGCATGTAGGAGGGTGTCGGGAAGAACTCTGCACCAGACCGCCACCCCCTCCCCTCTCTCTGAACTTTGGTTAGAACAAACTGTTCTGCTGCTATGGAAGGAAGGAAGGAAGGGAGGAAGGAAGGAAGGAAGGGAGGGAGGGAGGGACGGAGGGAGGGAGAGAGGGAGGGAGGGAGGGAAGGAAAAGGAAAAATTGGCAGCCATCAGAAAGGTGCTCTCTCTCACTCCCTGGGTTACGCAGTGGTTCTGGAACCCAATAAGGCCAGCATGGGACCCAGACTCCAGCCAAAGTTCAAGCCCCGGCTCCCGTCACATCACCATATCAAATTCTCCCCCATCTTCCAAACAGGCTCCTCTGTGCCTCCCTCTCTGCCCCCGCCCCCAATGCCTCCTCTTTTGCAGCTACTCTGTGAACTTCTAATCTGATAAGATCCAGTTCAAATGCCCCCCCGGGCCCCCACAACATGTTGGTGGGCTGTTGGCTGGCAGCATCAGCCAGACCGAGGGCTCCTCTGCGGCAGAGCCAGCCGGGCTCTTCCTGAGCCCTGCAGAGCTGGCCCTGGGCCCAGCAGGGAGCACGGGTTCAGGAGGGGGACAGAGGATGGCAGCCAGGTTTCCTACAAAGCTCGGATTAGAGAAGAAACCCACCATCAGGCCTTTATGAAGTTCTGTTTACTAACCGAGAAACAGCACCCACTTTTCCAGGAAGGGGGCTGAACTGGGCTTCAGGGGCCTGAGCCCTGAACCAGAGAGCAGGAAAGAAATGGAATCCCATCGCGTTCTGGATTTAAGTGCCAGCACTTCTACTTGCATTAACTTTATTTATTACACAAATAAGACATTTACCAAGCACAACATGAAAGGTATGTAACAAAACAGACATTGGTTTTACAAAAAAGTGCTTACAATTTTTTTTCCATGTGTGTGTGTGTGAGTGCATGTGTGTGTTCCCCTTTTGATTTGTATTTAAATAAATAGTCTTGATGCCTGTACATTCCCAGGCTGCTCTAACAGGCTAGTGGAGACATGTCTGAACTGCAACATGCTACGACCACGTGATCCACGCAAGGGACAGACCCTGGGGGGAGGCCCAAGGCAGAGTGGGTACCGGGTGACCCTGGGTAGGGCTCGACTTGCCTTTGACTACATGGTTGCTTTTGGGGCCTCAAGAGCAAAAATCAGAAGAAAGATTGGAGTTCCCCAAGGCCAGGGATCAGGCCTGAACCGCTTGCTCCTGTTAACATCAGCCCCCAGCACAGGGCCAGTCCGTGCTATTCACTGGGCGAGGTCTGAGCTGCGCTGTACTGACCACGTTCTGAGTGGTGCCTTCTCTTTGCCCTGAGTCAGCTGGAACCATCTTCAGAAGGGAAAGGAAGCAGGTTCCCTTCTTGAGCTGCATCCCTGCCTAGCCTTTCTCCAAGTGTCAGAGCAAGAATGACACACAGGCTTTCACGGTAAGTGCCCACTTCAAGCCTCTGAATTCTGAAACCTTATCCAGACTCAGTAGGAGAGAGTGCTGTAATTGATTAGCAATGTCTGCCATGGGTCAAAACAGGGACAGTCAATACATATGTGCCGGGGACTTGCTTTCCCTGTCCTAGAGTCTCCCTCCAAAGGCAACGTATCAGGTTAACCAGAGCACAAAGGAGGACTTGGGCTAAAACATGCTTTCTAGCAGCCTCTAGTGGGAAATGCATCCGGACACCAAGAACTTGTTAAATGTCAGGGTGAACTGGGGACAAATGGGCGTCCCCTGAAAGCATAAGTCATGGTCTTGTGTAGCCCAAGCCCTTTTGTTTGGGGTTGAAGAGTTGCAGCAGGACAGGGTGGGTGTGAGCACAGATGTGCCTGGCCTCCGTTCTCGGTAGTGGGTGCGGGAGCCCAGAGGTGCCAGCTGGAATCCTGGGCTTGGCACGCTCACCTAGCAGTGGGCACCTTCTCTCTACTCAGATGTGAGTCCAGAATTAACATTCTGAATGCCATTCCCTCGCTCTGCTCCCTAGCCCCCCATGAGAGGTACCCCCAAAGGAGATGTGGCTTAAGTACCCCTACCAGGAGTCAATAAGGGCCCCCAATTCTAACCTGCCCAAACATTTGGAAATGTCATCACACAGTTCAAACACCACCTCTGCTATGTCACCTGTATACATATGTACTGGAGAATTAGGTAGGAGGAAGGACTCCCACATACACTGCAAGTTTTTTCTTTCCTGTCCCAGCCCAATGTGCCACACCCTTCTCCTCGAGCTCCAAACCAATGTGGGTCTTTGTCCCTCTAGCCCCTGCCTATCCTCCACCTCCCGGCCTGGGCAGGCCTCCATACTGCCCTGCTGGGCCTCTCAGGGTTGGTCAGTGTCTCTCCTCTGAATTAACTTGACATAACCAGACAGATGGAAATGATAAAATTAGAACATAGTTTTCCTTTGGGGACATCCCACAGACACTGTAGAGTTTTCCAGACAAAAGCAACAGAGCGGATAACATTGGGGGTTGTCGGCTTCCAGAATTCAGAGATGGTTCCAAGGAAAAAGGCCAACATGGGAGGAAAGAAAACCTGTAAATGAGAAGGCTGTTGGCGTTGCACAATTCAATTCGTTGAAGATGAGTCCCGTCTAAATGGAAAAACTGGGCTGTTGTTTTCATCCTGATTCCAAATTTCAGGGACCTCTGCCTTCCAAGGAGGACGCTGTGGTGCTCCTGGTGGGTTCTGGTTCTCAGCAGGAGAGGGGGCAGCCGGCCCACAGGCCCGGCTGGTGGTGGGCGGGATGGCAGGTGAGGGATAGATGCGGAGGTGGGTGGATCCCTGGCAGCGCTCGCTGGGACTCTGCATCTCAGCGGTTGAGGGGCAGCTGTGGGGTGCCCATGGACAGATGCGTGAGTGCCGGCAGCGTCAGTACTGAAAAAGGATGACCTGCAGAGGGAGGGTACAGGAGGTGGCTGAGCTGGGGGCCTGCCCCGCTCAGCAGCTCCCCACAGGTCCTTGAAGGCACAGAGGATGTGGATGGCTCAGGGCCCAGATCTGGGTTCAAATCCTGGCTCTGGGATTTACTTGCTGTGGAACCTTGGGCAACTCACTTCACCTCTCTGAGCCTATTTCCTCATCTGTAAAATGGGAATGACAAGACCTCTCTCTCAGAACGGGGAGGATTCAGTGAGGTACAAGAGCAGCAGCTGTCTGCTGGTCACTGCACCCTGCCCGGCACTGCGTGAAGAAACTGACCTGCATTACTTCATGGAAGCCGCATCGCAGTCCCTCGAGGGGAGGCTCAGAGAGGTAAAAATCAGTGAGCCCACGGTCACACAGCTAGGAAGAGGCAGACCCAGTGCTGCAGCCAGGCCTGGCTCCAGAGTGAACTCCCTTCATTACATAGCACACCGCCTCTTCCTCACCAAGGCCACCATGACAGCGGTCATCGTGCTTACGACACACCAGGCGATGGGCCAAGCGCTTCATGCACACGTAGTCTCCACAAAGCCGAGAGGCAGGTGGCTCAGACGTGCCAGACACCTGACACACAGTGAGTGATCAAGGACTGTCTGTCCCTGTCCCCCTCCTCTCCCACCTAAACCGCCTGGCTGACCTCTCATGCCACTGACACAGCCCGCTCCCTGAAGTTCAGGTCAAGGATTACTGGCTGTCTGGTCAATGGGATGTCACAGTAAAGTGTCGGTGCAGGTCTTAAGTGGTCCCAGGACATCAAGTGGGTAAGGCAATATGGCTGTTCCATTTTCTGATCCAGAAGGTTACTTGCCCAGATCAGTTACATGAAGAGGAGATGGAGGAAGGCAGTGGGGATGGTCTCCACAGGAGTAAGCATAATAGTGACCACCATCTATGGCTGCTTTCTGTGAACTGGGCACTGTACCGCCTTCTTTATATACATTACTGCATTTGCGTTCAGCAACAAGCTTGGGTGGTGGGACCTATTATTATCCTCATTTTGCGGCTGCAGGAACTGAGGCTGAGAGAAGCTAACTGTGTTTCCAGGTCTCAGAGTAGAAAGTGGCAGAGCTGGGATTCAAGCCTGCTTGACTCACCCACACCGCATGGCCTCACCCACTCACCCAGCCTCGGGCAGTGCTCTCTTCTGGCCTCCAGGATGCCTGGCTTTGAGCTCTCTGGTAAGGCCCCTCCCTTTCGTGAGCCTCAGTCTCTGCATCTGTTCAATGACAGCTGGGTCCTGATTTCTAAGCATCTTCTAAGCTCTGAAATTGTGGGATCAAGGGCCATGACCAGAAAGGAATGTGGTTCTGGAAACTCCCAGGTGTGTGTGGCCCAGCGATGATATGGTCGGGGAAGAGGGCACTACTCCCCACTGCTCAGAGCCCATTCTCCTGGCCAGACCGGTGCTGGGCTTGATGAGTGGGTTTAGGGGCTACCCCAGGGGACACTGAGTCTCCTCTTAGCTAGGCTGGCTCAGGCCTGGGGTGACTTGGGAGAAGGCCCATACAGTTCTGCACCGACTGGCCACACATCATTCACCAGGCCCCAGAGGTTTGTCACGATGTGGACAGAAAAGGTCCCCAGGGAAGGAGAAAGATCATGCAGGAGGGGGAGACATTTTTCTGCAGAGCTGCTGGATGTGAAGTTGGGGACGCAGCCCAGAAAGAGAGAACCCTGGCTCAACGGCCAAACCCAGGGGCCAGAAACCTTCTACAGCCAAAGCTGGCAGACCCCCGGCTGGCTCATCTTTCAGGCTGAACCAGACATAACCATAAGCTTAGCTGAGCCACCAGGAGGCCAGGGCTTGTCTCCAAGCTCTGAGCCCAGCCCTAAATCCTTCCAAGGCTAACCCCCTCCAGATAATGCCTGAGGCCCTCACTCGGTGGTCCAGGCCCTTCACTATGTGACCCCTGTCACCTCCCTGGACCTCAACCACACTAATGCCCTTCTCCTCATCTCCTGACCCTCCCCTAGAACTTTCACTCCCTCTTCCGAACTCTTGAAGGCCATGTTCATCCCTCCCCACAAGCGCCCTGTCACCCTGGGTGCAGCTACCCACCTCCTGCTCCAATCCGCACACTCCCTGAGGACAGGGGTAGTGCCAACTGGCCTCTGCAGTCCCTGCACCAGGTCTGACAGGATGAATGCCCCCCTGAAGGAGGAGGGCAGCTCTGCGGCAGGCAGTGCTAGGATGGAGGCCAGCCCTACCCATACCCTCTGTGTGGCCCGGGGCGAGCTACTGCTCTGTCTCAGCCCCAGTGTCTGCAGGTGTGAGACAGAGTCAGCCGTAACTATCCTCCCAGGGAGGCTGTGGAGGCTGAGGCCAGAGAGAGCCCTGTGTAAACTGAAGAGTGCTGTGTGAAAGGACATCATTACTGATCTAGGCAGACTTCAGAGTCCAACAGACTCGCTGCGTCCCTGGACTAGTTGTCACCTCTGTGAGCCTCTGTTCTCTTATCTTTAACACAAGGATGCCATCCTCACACCCACAAAGTGATTGGCAGGCATCAGACAACGTGTGTAACATGTCTGCCATGAACAAAGGAGCTGCTCAACAAACCACAGCTCCCACTGGGGGCTTGACAGTCCCAAAGGGGACATTCCTGGGATGTGCTCACTGCCTCCTGGTGCTGCAGGATTCTGCCTTAAGCACTACCAGTTACTTATAAACCTATCTGTCCAGCTAGGTTGTCTGTACCTCCATACCACACACCTTCCCCTGCGGTGCCCAGCACCAAGCCCAGCACACAGTGGGTGCGCAGTCAGGAGGCACAGTGAGAGGGGCTGTCCTGGAGGAGTGGTCCTCCCCTCTACTGCCTGCCAGAATCACAGGGGCTGGGTATTACACTAGCAGATCCCCGGTCCCCGCCCCAGACCTCCTTCCTCATCGGCTCTCTAGGGGCCTAGGCTGCGGAATCTGCATCTTTACAAACTGACAGGTGATTCTGAAAATCACACCAACACCAGCTGCACTCTCCTGTGGCCCCTTCCAGCTTGAAGGCCCTGGACCCTCCCCCTGGCCCAACACTCTGACTGCCTGTGCTCCCTGCCTCTCTGAGGACCACTACAGTGATGTTTCTGACAGGCCGCCAGGGACCACCACTGCCCGAGACAAAGTCCACACACCCATACCCGGCAGCCCAAGGCCCCCTCCCTGCACTGTTCTTCCTCCCGAGCCTGAGTGCCGGCAACACGGAATTGTTCAGTGGTCCCCAAGAGAGCTTCTCATGCCTTCCCTCATGAACTCTGATTCAGCCCTCAGGCCTGGGCGCAGATGTTGCCTTCCTCCAGGAAGTCTTCCTTGTGTCTCTCCTGAGCTGCACCCCTACCCTCCACTCCCTAGCTCCCTTGGCTCCCCCATCACAGTTTGATCACAGTGTTGTAGCTGTTGGGGTGTGTCTCCCCCTCTAGAACGTGGCCTCCTCAAGGGCAGGGCATGTTTCTTCACCTCTGTGCGCCTGGCCACTGGCTCGGGGCCCCTGAGCACAGTCAGCACACAGCAAATGTCAGCTGAATTAATGAATAAGTGAATGAATAAATGCACAGGTTCTCTCATTCAAGTTCCGGGATCTTGAGCTACCTGGGCCTCAATTTCCCCCTTTCTAAAATGGGGAGTATCTTAGAGTAGTGGCTCTCAGGCTAAGGGGGAGGTGCCTTGGAGCTGAGAGGGAGGTGGGAAGTGAAACTCCCTCTGCAGTTTCACCCAGAGCAGCTCCAGCCACTTTCATATGCAACACGGGTTAGGGAAAAGATTTAACAAAGATTTCCAGGGCTTCAGGACAAAACTTTCAATCCACTGGACTAGCGGATGCCTAAGCACCCTTCTGAATGTTCAGCCCTAATGCTGGAGACAACCAGAGACCAGGAGACCTTGCCAGCTGACCAAAGTCACTTGCTGACCAAGGAGGCCTTTGTGGTGGCCGTGCACAGAGAACACACTGGCACCTGCTCGAGTGGCTACCTGAGGGACACAGTGGGGGCCTGAGCATGCTGGGCAGAAAGGCATGGTGCCTGCTCGGCGGTGGGGAATGCTGCTAGAACCCATCCCCGCAGGATGGCTCTGACCCGCCAGACCCAGCCTGGCTCCATTTACCTTCTCACCCCGGTTGGAGAGCGGCCCATCCATATCGGCTTTGAGGTGGACGGGGGGTGCGGTGTAAGGCAGCCGGCAGTGCACCTGCCCGCACTGTACCTGACCTGTGGACGAGAGGATGCCTTGGAGCCCATACCCATCCTCCACGCAGGATCCCACCTGCTGTGTGCTCAGCAGGCTGGAGCCCTGGGACCATGTTCATCTCTGCCAATTATCAGCTGATGGGCCCTGGGCAAAATTTCAACAGGGTTGATTACAATGCTCTATGTGAAAGGCTTTATAACCTATAAAGTTCTCTATGAGAACTGTCCAGCGGACTGATCACAAACACTCAGAAATGAATATGCACTGAGTACCTCCTACATGCAAGGCTGCACCCCATCTATTAGGATCCTCCCTTGGTGTTTTGTACCTTATTTCTCAGGTATCAGCCAGGTTTCCCCACATAACTCCCAGAGGACTCTGCACTCGTATGTCACCTTCTTCATGATGCTCTCCCTGACCACTCTATTTATAATTGTAACCCAACACCAACACCACCTCCACGCTCCTTGAATTTGCCAACTAGAATGCAAGCTCCAATGAAGGTAGGAATTTTTGTCTGTTTTCTAGATTCTAGATCTTTGTGAATTTCCAGTACCTTGAATGAGGCATGGCATCTATTAGATACTTTTTAAATATCTGTTGAATAAATCTCTGTACCCTACTCTAACATCTAAAACTGTGGGGGGAAGTCCATCCTTGTGTCTGATCCAAGTCTCTCCTGTTCCACCCAGATCCCTCACGTTTCAGCCTCTTTACCACTACAGTAGAGAAGTCCATGGCTTCCTCTTCCCTGCACTTCACCCACTTTGGTTACAAAAAAGAACCCTGTACAGAGACTTACAACTGATATGTAAGTTGGGACAAATCACTGTGCCTTTCTGAGCCACAGTTCCTTCATCTGTGGAATAAAGCGGCTGTACGAGATTGGGGATTCTTAACCTGAAGTGTTCTCATGGTCCATGAACAGCCTGAGATGACATGGAAAACTATGTGCATATGTGTGTTTTTCTGGGGTCTGGTTTCAAAGTTTTTTCATATTGCAAGCTCTAAGGCTCCAGGAAGCTCAGGATCCTGTGACTTCAGTTAACTGCAAAGCAAACTGCCCAGGTAAGCTTCAGTCATGCAGCAAGAGGCAGCAGGTCCAAACACACCTGACAGCTCCGGCCCCAGCCTGGGTTCCACCTCAAGGGGAAGAGGAAAGGGCCCCTCTGCCCCTTCTCTAGGCATCAAAGACATACCTAGGCTTGGTCAACAAAGTCGGAGGGCGGAGTCCTGGTATGACTCTGGAGGCCATGGCCCCACCCCAAGGGAGCCACCGAGATTCATTACAAACTCCACAGCAAATGCTAGCTGGTAGCCCAAATTCCTGGTACCGAGAAGGCCCCTGGTGCTTGGCGCCTTTAACACATGAACTAGGTATCCTACAGGCTTTCTGCAGCCAGAACATAAGTCATTGTTTAAAAAAGAAAGGGAGAAAAAGTCCCTACTACTGAGCAGATGGTTCAGAAATGGAACAGCACAAAGAGAGTTTCCACTGGCAGCCTGGTGCGGTAGGCAGACTCTGTACTCTCAGTTCTGCCAACCAGACCCACCATCATGGGGCAGCTAACACTTATCTAGCACTTACTAAATGCTGAAGACTTTAAGTCGTCAATCTCATTTAATGCTCGCAACACTGCTTTGAGATCGGTATTCTTATTGTCTTCATTTTTACAGATGAGGAAACTGATATTCAGGGAAGCTAAGGAGCTCGCCCAATTGCCACCCAGCCCGGAAGTGGCAGGAAGGGGATTTTAGGCCAGATAGTATGACACCAAAGCCCACGCTCAATCATTAAAGAATACTAGCTCCCACTAACTTACTGTGGACCCTTGGTTTCCTCATCTGTATTACACGATAGTGATCGCTAATGTTTAGAGACATGGTTAGTGTCTGGCGCATGGCAGGGGCTCAGTAAACAGCAGTGTCTCTCTGACCTCTTCCTTTTACTAGACCTACAGAAGGGAGGAATCGAGTTTGTGAGTGCACTGTAGCCACTTCTATTTTTCTGGTCGTGCCCAGATTTGCGGAAACAATCGATGGAAACACCCTTGAAGGGAAAGAAAATGTGTGATAAGCACCTGCTCAGTAGCAGGTTCACTGGTGTTCATCCCCCAGGAATGCACAAGGCTGCTCCCTCTCTCCTCCAGGTTCCTGGCCCAAGTTCACTCCTCCATGACCGCCCTCCATCTTCCCACAGTGCTCAGTGCCCACTGACGTGCCTGCCCTGTATTAGTTTACTGTCTCTCCACCCATGTCCCACTCTGGAATGTGAGCCCCAGGGGCACGCAGGTTTTGGTCTGTTGTGTTCTACGTTGTATCCTAGTGCTTAGGGCACAGAAGGCACTCCAAAAATAATTACTCAATACATGTGGATTTTCACAACCCTGTGAGGTAGGCATTATTAATGTCCCAATTTATAGATAAGGAATCTGAGGTTCCAGGAGGTTAGGTGATTTGCCCATGGCTTTGCAGCCCTGAGTATTCCCACCACACTGACCTTTTTCTGCGACCCCAAATGCACCCGATACCATCATGCTCCCCCTGACGGGGGGTAGACCTGCCTACATTCGGTTCCGCTGATACTGTGAGCACCTATTTCCCCACTCCTTGTGTCTCACTCATCCTACCCATCATTCCAGTCTCAGCTTGTTAAGAGGTGGCATCTCCACCCTCCCATTCAGCACTTTTCCTATAGGAATCATCACAATGAAAACACACGCTCATCTATCTGGTTATTGGTCCATGTTGTCTCTCCCACCAGAATGCAAACTCCTCCACAGAGCGAGGACTCTACCCACCTCGTTCTCTCCCTAGTCCCCGGGATAGAGTGAATGTTTGGAAAGTCATTTTTGAATGGTTGAATGGCTTTCTTCTACTGAGGTAGCGCCAGGTAACTTAATCCCTCTTCCCGCCTCCTAGGCCTGAGTAACTGTGAAGCCCGCAGCTTCACCCACGAGGCTCTGAAAGGCCTTCCCGCGCCTCCGCCGCCCACACTCGCTCCTCTCCCAGGCCGGGTGACCCAGGTGTCACAGTCACTTACTCTCAATGTAGCCGTGCAGGGTGACCATGCGCGCCCGCTCAGGGCTGCTGAATGGGGAGTAGTGGATGTCGTCGGATAGAGATGAAGGGAGGCGGGACGGCGGTGCCCCGGAGGGCGGCACAGGATGCTGTGGTGTGTGTTTTTTATGACGCGCCCGGCAGTTTTGAAACCACACCTGGAACGACAGCCTCAGCAGCCTCAGCCTCACGAAAAAGGGTCGGACGCGCCACCGGGGGACCCCAGACGGGACTGCCTCGTCGCCTCCTGAAGAAAGCGGCCACGTGCGCCCGGGACCGCGGCTCCGCTGCCCGGCTAAGCTCTCGAGGGCCCACCCCCAAACTCCTAGGCCCGGTCCCAGACCAGAAGGCACCGCCCTCCCCCGGTCCCACCTGGATGACCCTCCGGCTGAGGCCCGTCATGTCCGCCAACTTCTGCAGTGTCTGCGCGTCGGGATTGTTGTCCTGCGCGAACTGCGCCTGCATAACCTGCAGAGCAAGGGGACGAAGGGGCGGGGGCGAATAGGCACAGGCGCACAGAGGTCTCAGGGGCCCTGGCCCAATCAGAGGCTCCAGCCTGAAGACCACGCCTCAGGCAGCTACAGCCCCGCCTCTCCACCCGTGGGCCCGGGAGAGGCGGAGCCAGGAGGCCCTCTCAGCCCCTCCCACACCAACTCCCCGCCCACACCTGGCCACTAGCGGCCTCCCCCGGTACCTGCAACTGCTCGGCTGTGAAGGATGTCCGCGCGCGCTTGGCCGGCTTGGGCTGACTGTCCTGCTCCGAGGGCACTGCCCCCTCCAGCGTGAGGCCGTTCCCTGGGGGCGACAGAAGTGGCTGACCTCGCGTCCGCACCTCTTCTAATGGCAGCCTGGAAAGGACGGGGGTGGGGGGGAGCTGGTCCCTGGAAGGGTCAGGAGCGAAGTTGGCTGGGAGCGGGGACCCTAGCTCCCTAGTCCCTGAGCTCGGTCCTTCGGGAAGGGATCTTTCATTTCTTAGCGTCCGCTTGGTATCAGACGCTTCTCTTTCGGTGTGCCCTTTTTGTCTCGCAGCTCTGAGAACGGGTGACATTATCCTCGCTTTAAAGCGGAGGAACCTGTGGCTCAGAAAGAAGAAAGCCCCTGCCCCGACCTTTCACTAGTATTCTGACAGCTGGCTGACTCCAGAGGATACAAATAGGAAACAAGCAGGTTACAGAACTGTGATCCTAATTTTATAAAAATTGATGAAAGCAAAAAGGTTGGAAGGATATAAATTTTTAGAACAGATGGAAGCACAAAGGTCGGAAGGTGCAAGGAGTGCGATTAGGAAGATTCTACTTTCAGTATTTCTCTAGCTTTGGAGGTTTTTACAGTCATACGTCACCTTGCTTCTCTAAGGTTTAATTTTGTTAGCTATTCTCTTCCCACTTATATTACTTTTACAATCACCCTAATATACTCCCATTTTATGTTTCATATCTCATTTTTTTCTGAATACAAAGGTAATAAATACATATTCCTTATCAAAAACCTAGAAAATTCAGATAAGCACAACAAAAGAAAATTAAAATCACTAGCAATTACACCACTATTCACAAGTTATTGTATTTTTAAATTAGGAAAAATACTATGTTGAGGAAAGAACAAAACACACACTCCAACATACATATATAGAAAAAAATCTCGGAAGGCATACACTAAAATATAAGGGATGGTGGTGTTTGGAGTGATTTTTTATTTTCTTTTTGCTTAACTATCTTTTCTAGATTTTCTATGATGGATATCTGTCTATGTTTACATTTAAAAAGTAAAACAGCCCTGGTTGGTGTGGCTCAGTGGATTGAGCACCAGCCTGCAAACCAAAAGGTGGCAGGTTCGATTCCCAGTCAGGGCACATGCCTGGCTTGCGGGCCAGGTCTCCATTTGGGGGCGTGAGAGAGGCAACAAATTGGTGTTTCTCTCAAACATCATGTTTCTCTCCCTCTCTTTCTCACTCCTTTCCCCTCTCTCTAAAAATAAATAAAATCTTTTTTAAAAAACAAAAAGTAAAACAGAAGCCAAAACTAAGGGCTGGGCAGTAAAGAAGGTCCCAGGTCCCAAGCCTTCAAGCTCCTCTGCATGGTAGGGGTCTGGGCGGGGCCTGGCTGGGAGAGCAAGAGTGTAACTGCTAAGGCTGTGACTAGGAGTGGTCCTGGTTGGACCAGGTGTGGAAGGAGCCTGGGGTCACCGATGGGCCATGGTGTGGGGAAACCTCTGACTCCCGGGATTCCATCCCAGCTCCACGGCTAACTTCTCCACCACTGCAGGTGAACAGAGCACCTCACCTTTACCTGCTCCTCACGTGGGCCCACTTAGCCCCAATCCTGGCAGGAGAAAGCGGTGGCCCTGGCCGGGAACACTCTGGTGATCCCTAACTAGTCTCCAGGCTGAAATTGAGGCAGGGTGTTCCATACCCCTCCCCAGAGGCACTGTGGTTGGGCCAGACATTTTTGTGGTATTAATGCCTTCTAGGACAGCGGTCCCCAACATTTTTGGCAGCAGGGACCAATTTCGTGGAAGACGAATTTTCCACAGACTGGGACGGGGGGTGGGGGTGTTGGTTTTGGGATGATTCAAGCATATTACATTCAAGCTCACCTCCTGCTGTGTGGCCAGGTTCCTAACAGGCCCGGACCGGTACCAGTCCACGGCCCCGGAGGTTGGGGACCCCTGTCCTAGGAGAACAGGCAGGACAAGAATTGCTGTGCCTGTTATTTCAATAGAGAAACGAAACTCATAGAGGGAGCCACATCCCAACAGCCTCCCCTGCTTGGTGAGGTCTGATGAAAGGGCCTTGGAGCTTGGGAATGGGGTGGTGTGGTATGGTGGTTAAGAACCTGGGCTTTGGAGTCAGGCAGATGCGCTAAGTATGTAACCTTTGGCAAGTCACACACTGCAGATAACCTCTGCCTGTTTCCTCACCTGTAAAATAGGGATATACTGGCTACTTCTTAGGGTCGTTCTAAGGATTGCCTAGAAGTTACAGAGAAGTGAGCAGCTTTCACAGACCCAGAGACGGGAACTATGGAAAGGGTCCCTGCTCTGCTCACAGCCCAGCCTCTGCTCCCCGTTTCTAGCCCCTAGCCCACCTGTAACTTAGCCACCACAATACCTGGAAGGCCTGGCCCCTGGCCCTGGACCTATGTGTCTTGGGGAATCACAGTATAAGAACTCTGAGAGATTTAGGGACCTTTCTAGTCCACCATTCATCTTGCACAAATGGGGAGACTGAAGCTCAGAGGAAAAAGGAAATTTCACACATCAGAATTGCATGCCAGAAGCTCCTGTTTCCATTCTCAAAGGCCTTTCTCCTTATAGCCCAGCATGAAACCCCCAGCCCCAAACCTCTGGCTTAGAGCTATTGGCTTGGGGAGTTGAGGGAACAGGGTTGGTCATTTCTCCGTAACAGCTGTAGGGAATAAGCCCGCAGGCCAACCAGTGCTGTCCAAAGGTAGAGTAGGCTGCCCCATTATAAGAATCATCTCTAGGGCTCATCAGCTGCCTCCTAACACATCAGCTCATCTCTCTTTGGGAAGGTGTCCTATCTAAGCCCTATTTTACAGATGAGAAAATACAGTTGCAGGGACAGGCAGTGACTTCCAGCTCCCAAGCAAATGGTGGAGCCACAGGTCTGCGCTCCGTGCTCAGCCTCCAGGTGCTAACGGGAACACCAGTCTCTAGAAGAGTGTGGGCAGTACCTGGCATGCGAGAGTGGGGGCGGGCTGAGGGCAGAGTTGCGGCGGGGTGCTGAGTGGGGTGGGTTGGGTACCGTTCTCTGCGGCCCTCTTGAGATTCTCGATCATGGTGTCGTAGTGGATTCGGCAGAGCACCTTCTCCTCAACCAGGCCAAATTCCTCGCCGGTGGACAGCTGGCGCTTGCACGAGAAGCAGGCGAAGCAGGCCAGATGATAGGCGTTGCCGCGAGCGCGCCGCACCCAGTCGCTGGCGTAGATCTGTCGGCCACACCGTGCGCACTTGGTCCCAAATCGGCTGTGGGTCACCGGGGCAGGGAAGGGGATGGCGAGGCTCAGACAGGCCCCTTTCCTCCCTCCAAATCCCAGTAGCCCGCCTGTACCCAGGCTTCTGGTCTCAGGGCTGTCACGTGCTAAGGAATTTCCCTACGCCTGTATCCAGCGCCCCTTACCCCCAGACGACAACCACCTAGAGAGTGAGCTGGTGGGTGGTTATTATTTTCTTCTTGGTGTTTTTCTGAGTTTTCCAAATTTTCTACAGTGATCACTTGCATTTGTATACAACATTAACCTGTTCACTAAAATATATCATAAGTGTTAGGGAAATATAATGATACTACTAACAGGCAAATCTTTGAGCTCTTACCACGTGCCCAGCAAGATTCTAAGTGTTTTATATGGAGTATCCCAGGTCATCTTTATTTTTCAGATGAGGAAAAAGGGAGTTAAGGCACTTGCACAAGGTCATGCAGCTTGCAAAATAAGAACCCGAGATGAATAAACTGTACCCCAGCGATAGAGAAGCTCAGAGTCTCTCAGAAGCCTAACAGATATGCATTATTGGCTTGATGACTCTGAGCAAATTGTTCAACCCCTCTGAGTTCTCATTTTCCTTGCCCTGAGCTGAACTAAATGACAACAGCAACGACTACTACTATGTGTTCAGTGCTTTGCAGTCTATTAAGTAACCAGCGAGTCCTGGACTCGGAACCTCTGTGACATTCTAACAGTGAATGTTAAAAAGACCATAAAGCCCAGATCAAATGTCCTCTTCCCCCTGAAGGCTTCCTCGAGTCTGCCTCTTTCCCTTCTCCCTCCGCCATTACAGTGTGGCTGTTTGGCTGTAGCTGCCTCCTCCCCCCAGCCGCGAGCCCTCAGAGAGCAGCAGAGTCTGTTCCACCCTGAGCCATCGCCCCAAGGCCTGATCCTTGACTACCGAGGAAGGTTTGTTCTTTAAGTGGATGTGAGCCTGCCTGAACCCTCTGAGCCTCCGTTTCCCCTGGTACACACTCCATTTCAGGGAATGGTGCCACCATTGCAGCGGCTCAGGCTTAGTGACCTAAACCGTGTACTCCTCCCTCCCCTAACCCCACATCCAACCAATCAAGAGGCACTGGTGGTTCCTTTCCTAAGTATCTCCAGGACACATCTCCTCCTCTCCTCCTCTCCAATGCCACTGCTGCCTCCTGGGCCAGACTCCCATCATGCACCCCTTTCTGCAAGTCTTAGCCCTGGTCTTCCTGTTCCCAAGAAAGACCGCCCTAGCCAATCCATCCTCCACAGAGCGGACAGAGCCAAGTTTCCAGCATGCATGCTGAATCCTGTCCTGCCCTGCTTAAAATATTTTGGTGGCTCCACTCTACCCTTGGGATCTGGTCCAAGACCCTAGGAGTTTACAAAACCCAACAGACCACATCCTCTCAGGCTCATCTTCTTCCTACCCTTCCTCAAGTTCCCCCCAACCCCAAACCGAAGTTTGAGTCCCAGTCAGCCGCAATGGAAGGTCAATCCCAGGTCTTCGTGGCCCCTCTGAAGTATTTTCCCACCCCAGGCCTTCTCCGGGGCTGCTGTCTTCGCGTGTGCCCTCACTGTCCAGGAAGAGTGCCCCAGCTCCCAGCACCACCCTCTCTGCATTGACCACACCAGTTTGTAGATGTCTGGTTCCTTGGCTCTCCCTTCCACTCCTGGCATTCCTGGGACAGGACCAAGATTTGCCTCTGTGTCCCCAGGGTCAGGACACTCCCACCTGGAGGAGTATTAGGAAAAGCTGTGAGGGTGCGGGGAAGCTAGCCCAGATAATGCACTCTGGTTACAGCATCATCTGCCTTGGCAAACGCAAGCAACTGTTGAATAAAATGGTCTTGGGTTGAACTGAGTGTGGGAGCGGAGAGGCCTCGGCCAGCCCCGGGCCCCAACATAACCCCAAAGCTACTGTTTCCAACCAGAAATTGTTAGCTCAGGAGCCGCTGCACGTCTTCACCGGTTCAAACCCCAGAGGCGGTTCCCTGCCTCGGAAACTCGGCTTCCCCAGAGGAGAGCCCAGCACAGCCTGTGATTTCTGTCCACAATCCCTCAGCAGAGGGGGAAAGAACTCGCTTTGCCCACCCCGTCGACTCCCGTCGTGGGGCCAGCCTCCATTCGACTGTCTGTCTGGTGGTGACCGGATTGGGAGCCCTTTCTGGCCTCCGACAGGAGGGAGCGGCCAGCCGTGTGCAGAGCCCTCGCTGAGGTCCGGGGTCCTGTGGTGCAAAACCTTCACTGCAGCCTCGGTTTCCCTATAAAGCGTGAGGTGGGAACTCTGGCACCCACTTTGCACACATGGAATCAGAAGTTCAGAGAGGGGAAGTGACTACTAGCTCAAGACCATAAAGGGAGTGGGGCTGGGGTTGCGGTCTGCTTGGAGGTGTAAAAAGGACCTTGAATCTGCAGAAGCAACCAGACTGGAGATGAGAAGATCTGGATCCCGGGTGGTGAGCAAGAAAGGGGCCTGGTCTGGGCCCGTCGTGTCCCCACTCCGGGCCGCGGGTCCTGGAAAATATAGCTCCTAAGGCCTGGGGGCCAGGGAGTTCCGGAAGGCAGAGAGTGCGTTCCCAGTGAGTGCGAAGGATCAGCGAAGGGAAGGTCCGGCCTTTACAGGCCAAGTGAGAGCGACTTAGCTTTCTCTCTGTGGTCTCCGTGCGCCGAGGCCGGCGTCCCCGCTGCGCCAGTGTAGCATCCCGGGTCTTCGAGCTTGGCTGTGCGGGATTCCTAGTCCTCCGCCAGGGACGCGTCCAAGACTCCCCGCGAGTCCGCGACGCCCCCGCGCATTCTGTTCCTACACTGGTTGCTCACAGTGACCCCACCCCCTTGATCCCAGGTGGGCGCCGCGAGTGACCTCTCAGCAACTTTCTCAACACCCCCCGCATGTCACCCCAAATTCCAGGAGCTGTCTTCAGCCCTAGGATCTCCCCGCGCTCGCTCTGGCTCGGCTCAGTCAACGAAATCATCCTCGAGTTGGATCCTTGGATGGAGGTGGGGGTGGGGTCATTATGCAGCTTTGGATGCGTTTCAGGCGGTTCCTGGAGCCTGTCCTCCAGTCAGGGCAGGTTTCAATGGCACAAAGAAGGGAAACGAGTTGGCTTACGGATCGAGGCTCTGACAAACCAACAGGCTCCTTTCCAGGCGGGCTGCAAGGCCCGAGCCGCCAGATTCCGGAAGCAGCGAAATTGGCGGCGGAGAAAACGAAACTTAAAGAAAGGGGTGATCAAGAGTTGTGGAGCGAGCGCCAGAGCGATTAGGGGGCGCGGCTACAGCCCCAGCCTCGTGCGCGCCCCTCCCTGGGTTCCGGCCCAAGCCTCGGGGCAAAGGCGCAAAGGACCGCTGCGCTTTGGGAATGGAGAGGGTCACGACAGACGCTGCGTATCCTAACAACTGCTGAAAGGGGTTAGGGTGGGCATCACGCACCTCCTTGCCCTCTCTCCCCCAAGGAGGGAGCAGTGCGAGCTGGGTAGTCGTGGCTGTGCAGAGGAAGCTGAGCTCCCCTGACCAAGTCAGACTCACTCTCCCGGCCTATTTCCCCTGGATCCCCAGCAGGCGCTCGGTAATTATTTGTTGGATGAATGAGCCTCAACGAAAGAGTCCATCGGAGTTTCACTATGACCCAATCCCCCATCATTAAACTGCCGCTGTTCTGCGCGAAGAAACCGAAGCTCCGAGCGGGAAGGCCAGTGCTAATTATGAAGCTAACGAGCCAGGGTGCCAAAACTCAAACGAGAGTTCACTTAGTTTTCGTTCAGGATGCTCCCTTCATGGCCTTAGATTCTTTGAGGCAAATAAGGGGGATTGTAGATTGTAGGTGGAGGGCTGCCTATCCCCACTGTTCCGTCTCTTCTAGGCAAACTCTTAGGAGAAGCAGCCAGCAAAAACAGAACCAGCAATTAAGAGGTTAAAACGCCCTACTCCTCGGAGGTCCCTGCCCAAGGCCCCTCCCCCAAACTCTTTTCTCTGCTCCCCTAACATCTGTCCCCCAACAGCAGACCGCTGCTGGGCCACTCTCTGCCGCGGTGGGCAGTAGCTTCCCAGCTCTGAGCCTCCCTGGGGACCCTTGCTCTGAAGGAGAGGGTGGGTTTCTCCCATTGGAGCTTGGGTTCTAGGCAGAAGGCAGGAGAAAGTTGGGGTGCTTGTACTAAGTCACCTGGGCTAGGGGACAGGAACTTCAGGAGGAAGCCCCAGTGGCCCAGCCCAAGGCACTCTCTTAAGTTTACCCCACAAACTCCTAGAGCCACACTTAACCCTTTACTTCCCACGCCCATGATCTGCAAGCAAGAGGGCCAGGGACCATGGTGACCTGATCCTAGCAAAGCTGATCCATTCAGGGCCTTAAAGGAGGCCACTCTGGCTCCAGTGCTCCCAGAGCACCCGGGGAGTCTCACATCAGAGCACCTAGCAGGTACTCCCTGAGTTAAGCCAAACAGACTGGGCAAGGAATCTTAGGGCCAGCAAAGAGGTTGTCACTTGCCATTCTACCAGCCCTGCCTCCTACAGAAGAGCTGCTGACATATCTCACCTATAAGAAGAAGTGTATTGAATGTTTAGGCACAGGTATGGTGGAGTCAGGCAACCCTGGGTTTTATCTAGGGCCTGCCACTTACTAACCGTGTGACCTCACCTCTAAGGGCCCAGTTTCCCCTCCTATAATGTGAGGCTTATGAGAATATCACAATCACAGGGTGGACCTGAGGATTCAATGGAATAAAGCAGGTGAAGAGTTAACCCAGTTCCTGACTTAGAGATGAGCTCCATACCTTCGAAGACCAGTGTGTGTCCTCCTTCACCCCTACCCAGCCCCTTTCCCACTGTCTCTCACTGTGTGACCCTGGGCTCTTCACCTGCCACTCTCTTAGGACATTCATCTGCCCAACTATACAGTGGGCATGATGCTTCAGGAGGCCAAGGGAGCCAGGAGAGCATGATGGATCTGTCCACTACCCATGCGGGGCAGCCGCTGCAGGTCAGTGGATGGGAGGAAGTTGTCTTGGGTTGTGGTTAATATGAATACCCCAGAGAGGAACCCTATTTTTTTTTTCATAAGGACTTTACTTCTTCAAAGAAAATGGACAGAAAAATGGTCTTAAGCAAAAAAAAAAAAAAAAGAGTAAAGAAATTAAAAGTAATGTCATATTTCCCTGGTGGCAATTTTTTTCTGCTAGAGAGGGAGGGGAGTTGAGTTGTTGCGGTCCCGTTCGGAGGGAAATTTGGAGAAACTGAGGCAGAGAGGTTCAGCGATCTGTTGTCTAGGACCAACAGCCAGTGGAAAACCAATCCCTCCCAACGATGCAAATGAGCCAAGAGCAGCACTGGACCTTCCGACTCTCCCTCCCCCAACTCTGCAGCTTCTCCTGGTGACTTTGGAGTGCCTTTCTAACTTCTAACTTCTGTCGCTGCCGAAAGAGACTGAAGGACAGTCGACAGGGAGGGGAGAGATGGGGGATGGACCCCAAAAGAAACCCTTCAGTGGCAGATAAGACCCCCGTGCTCTCTCCCTCCATCTTGCCAGAGACCTTCACTTCTCAGGGCAGAGGGCTCCAATCCATATTCCACCAGACCCTTGACCCAGGGCTTCAGGAATACACAGGGCTAGAGAATCTCAGAGCACGGCGCCTCCCTGAGCCCCAGCTCTTGCTTGAGAGGGGCACTCCGCTTCCCATATCATTCATGCTCTCTCCAGGAAGGCCTCCCTTACAACAGCGCAGAGAGCCTGAGCTGAGGCTCAGGGCAGGGCAACAGTCCCTGCCTGGCACGCTTCCCGTTTTTCCTTTCCCTTTTCGTAGGTTTCATTATTTTTGTTACAGGTGGGGCTGCCAATGATGGGTTATGCCTGCGGGGAGACCTGGCTAGGGGAGAAAGGATCAAAAGAGCCACAATTCTACCCTCCTCCCAGGGCCCGCGAGCTTTGATTCCTTCCATTTTCTTAACCAAAATCTGTTTTAGTTTTGCTTTTGGGGCTCTTGTCACTGGAAAAGGATTAGCGCTCAGAACCTGCAGCCCAGAAATGGCACAGCCCCATCCCTCTGGGCAAGCCCTGTTCCTCAAACTGCCTGAGAAAATGACATCAGGAGATTGTGTCCAGCCTCCACCCTGCCATGGTGACAATGGTGATAATCAAGGCACCCACAGCACCTGCCATTTAAGGAGCCTCTCCTGAGCCTTCCCCCTTCCACTCTGTCCTTGGCAGCTGAGAGGGACAACCCTGGAAGGGGGCACTGAGGGCAGAGAGGTGCAGTGATTTGCCCAAGGTCACACAGTGATTCCTTGTTGTCCTGATGGAACTCAGTCTCTGCCTATCCCCCAAATACTGCACATTCTATCCCCTCTACCCCACCGCAGTGGGAAGGGGCACTCTAGAGCCAGTGCAGGCTCAGCACAGTGGGGTCAGGATCTGAGTTTTGACCAACCACTAAAGGTCTAGTGAGCACAGCATTTGAGGAGGCTTGGTTCAGCCTGGGCATGAGCTGGGGCTGGAGAAGCAGCAAGGAAATGTGGGCAGGTGACTGACAGGGTTGCCAGGTCTGTGGTCACCAGGAGAGTCAGGACTGGGGTCCAGTCCTGCCTTACTCTACAGGAAGGGGCTGAGATATCACCCCCTGGATTTCTCAAGGTGCTGCCCTGTCCCTCACTAGCTGATGAAGCCAAGGAGACCTGCAAATGGCAACTGGCTTTTTTTTTTTTCTTTTTCTTTTCTTTTTTTTAACCAACTGGAGTCAGGCCTAGAGCAAGGAGGTGGTTAGACAGGGACTCTAACCTCCATTTCCTGCCTTGGCCAGCCAATAGTCAGATGGAACAGTGTAGGGAGACATCACACTCCGGCTACACAACACACACCATACAGCAGTCCACACCCACGAATCCACATTCACACCACACCCTTGAGCTCCCAGTGCCTGGTTAAGGCCTTAAGCAGAAATGCCCCTCAGAAGAGGAGGGGGTAGGGCGAGGAAAGACAGGATTTCCGAATCCTCACCCTCTCACCTCCAGATCCCTGTCCAGATGTAATCTTGTCCTGACCTCCTTGTGCACTGGCGTTTACAGATAGGCTTTCACATACAGACACTTACTCTCACACGTGAACTAAAAGACAAATGCTTGTCATAAAGGAACACAATGCTGTCCACACATCCCTGACCCTGCTTAGGGACGCGCTCCCTCAGTGCCGCTGCGCAGATCCAAACAAAACACACATACACTCCCTGCAGGCTGAGTGCTCAGCCACCTTGTAAGAGACCCACACACCAGTGTGCCCGGGCTGTACACACTTTCACACCAATATTCAGAAGAAGACTCCAGTTCTTGAACCACGCTGTCCATGGTTTCCCCCAGTCTCCCAGCCCAAAAGGCTGCAAACACCCGCCTAGATTCGAAGTCCTCTCTTTCCAAGCCCCTGAAGACTCAATGGGGAGGGGAGGGGAGGGGATGAGCTGGCATTGTCTTCCACCACATTCCCTGACTCCCAAGAAGACTGAAGCCATGGCCTCTCCCTAGGCAAGGATAGAAAGTATGCGGTGGAGGCGGTGGTGGGGTCTAGTAGCTTCCTCTATTTCCTGAGAAAGCCCCTGGGAACAGGCATCCCCTCCCAGGCACCAGTCCGATTCCACTCTCTTAGGACTCCGTAGACCCGGTGGTAGGGCTTACGGCCTGGTTCATACTTCCCGCGGGGGTCAGGCGGACGGCCGCTGCGCCCATGACTTAGCAGTGACCTCGACCTCATGACGGGGTCAGACCGGATCCTCTTGGTAAGGAGGTAGGTGCGCACAGGCAGCGGAGACTAGGCGGCGCTGCCGGTGGACAAACCCCTGCTGCCGTGGAGCGCAGCCGCCGGGGCTCTGCAGTAAGGAGAGCATAGTCCCTGGTAATCCTTCTCGGGGCCGGACTGCAGCCTCGATTCCCCGCCCCCCCCCGCTTCCTGTCCCCGCAGCCCAAAGTCAGCATAGACCCGGGAGAGGCTGAAATGATGGCGGAGCTAGGGCTGGAACGGACTCCTGGGACCCAACCAGGGTCCCAGACTCGACAAGAGACAGTAGATCGACGCAGGGTCTAAGTTGAGGCAGAGCGGGAGACCGAGGTTAGGGTTTAGGAAGAGGTGCTTGAATATGGGATCGGATTTGAGACCGATGGGAAGCCAGTGTTTGGGGCCGACGGGCCCCAAACCCAGAGCGGAGCCGGCCAGGGTCAGAGCCAGGGCAAGTCTGGAGCACAGTTCAGGGTCGGGCCGGGAGAGACGCTGGCATGGCTGGAGTTGGGAGTCGGGTTGGAACCCAGAGCTGGGTCTGGAGAGGCAGCCAGATCAAGGCTGCAATCCGAGGGGGTCGGGGACACCAGAGCTCAACCAAGGCGCTGGAGGTCGGAACTGGAGCCTGAGACTCCGGCAGGACCCGAGACGGAGCCAGACACACAACTGAAACCGAGTGGGTCGCAGGAACAGGAGGAGGATCTCAGACCAGGACCGGTGCTTGCACCGGTGCGCAGCCTGGAGCTCCTGATTCGTGGCGCTGAGAGCCCGCGGGGCTGGGCGCGCGCCGCGTGCCAGGAGTGCACTCCGGACTCGGAGCTCTGGAGCCAGACACCACGCTCCGCAAAGGCGGATTCGACGCGCACCGGAGCCTGCCTGCGGCGACACTGCTGGCCCAGCGGTCGCAGCCTACCTGAAGTAGTCCATCTTGCAGAAGATTTCCTTGTTCTTGATATAGCAGCTGTTCTGCTGCCTCAGCGACGTGCGACACACCGAGCACTCGAGGCACCGCACGTGCCAGATGAGGTTGTTGACCTGGGGAGGGGGCAGAGTGGGGGCGGCTCAGCAAGGGCCTCTTTTCAAGCCAGGCCCGGGGCCTCCCTGGTCCCAGTTGCAGACAGAGACGCCGGAGCTCTGACGGCGCTTGTGACTCCCCCCACTTTTCTTCTGTAACACTGAGGCTCAGGGAGGTAGAAATAAACTCTTCCCATTTTGCAGACGGGACCCTGGGGGCACAGAGAGATGCTATGAGTAGCCCCAAAGCCTCGTGGACAGGATTCGGAATTAAATGGATCTAGTGCCAACGTTTTTTCCCTACAACCTTCTGGGCTGCAACCTACGCCCCGACATCACACAAGCAACACCGAGCCCCTGTTTCACCTTGAGCAGATACCGGTCCAGGATCTCGAGGCCGCAGCTGGAGCAGATGTTCTTGCCGGCGGATGGCACGGAAGAGGCGGCAGAGGGCGGTGAGCAGACGGATGGCGTACTGGGCGTACAGGGGGAGGCCCGACCCTCGTCCTTGTCCAGAGCGCCTGCCAGGGCGTCGGCATCCGACTGAGCCTGCATAGGGCAGCGAGGGATAGCCGAGAGCTGAGTGGAGCGCTGAGCCCAGGGCCCAGCGGTGCAGCTGCCTCAAAGACAAATCTGGGGCCCCAGCGCGCCACTGACAACGAAATGCCCCCGAGACGCCGCGCCATGTGCTCGAGGACAGGAATGGAAGGGCCTGTTGGAGAGGAAGGGACGGCCCCATATGTTAATACACGCGTCCTGGGGGCTGGGAGCGGTCAAAGCCCATATTCTCGGTAGGAAAACCAAGGCTTAGAGAGGGGCGGCGCCCTCCGGGAGTCCCCCAGCTCATGGGCAGCGGTTCGGGGCCGGAAAGCCGGGCCAGGTCCCTAGGGCCAGACCGCGGATCTAAGGCAGGGCCGAACGGACTCACCATGGCGGGCGGAGCGGTCCCTTCAAGGCAGCGGGTGGTCGCTTTGCAGCCGGACCCTGGCTGGGCCATCACCTGGGGGAGGGGGGTAGGGAACGCAGGCGGTGGCGGCTGCAGAGCTGGCTCCGCTCAGCCTGAGCCCAGCGCCTCCCCGCGCCTGTTATATAAACCGGCGCGGAACAATGAGTCCTAACTTTGTAGTGGGCATTTAAAGCCCTTCCCCACAAAAGCGGTGTCTCTCTAATGAAGCAATTTGAATTTGGATTGGATTTTTTCCCTCTCTCTCCCCCTCTCCCTGCACTTAACCCGTGGCTCTTGAAGTAATCGCTTAGTTCCCTTGCAATACAAGCCTCTGAGGGGGAAAAAAAACACGCGCACACACACAAACTACCTGCAATTAGAAATTGTCGTGAATGCCCAAGATAAGAGGTAGCCAGAGTGTCAATTCCAACTGTCAATCAGTGAGATCCATCAGGCCGCCCAAAGAATTGCAAATTTGATTTTTTAATGGTAGTAATTAAAAATCGAATTTTTTCTCCCTCCACCTACCCCCCTTCCTCGCTCCCTTCTCCTCCTCTCGACACAAAATGCAAAAAGGAGAAAAGAGAGAAAGAAAAGAAAAAGGAGATGGGGGTGGGTGTTTGAGGAAAATAAAAAAGCGGAGCGCGGGAGCATCAGCCCACCCGCCCCGCGCGCGCGGCTAAATTGACTCGGCGATATTGACACGGATTCAGGCGCCTTTCGAGGGCCACTCGGAGGGAGACCCGGAGCAAAATGGGGGCGAGATCGGGGTCGAAACGGATTAAAGAGAGAATACGGAGGTGTCCAAGAGGCGGAAAAGACACCCTCCAGCCCCTCGGCGCGCCCGGGACGGCCCCGCGTCGGGATCCTCAGCGTTGCGCCCGCACAACCCCCGGCGCATCGGCGCTATCAGCGCCTATTCAGACGGACAATACCCGCCTCGCCTCCTCTTGATTCTCCTGTGTCTTTGCTAAATCGCTTTTTGAGAAATTCCTCCAACATTTGCATAATGTGTTCCCGCTTTCCGCGGCCCCCTCCCCCTCGCGCTCGCGCGCGCTCACACACTCACATACACACACTCACAGGCGCACCCCCGCGACCCCTCCAACGGCGGCCGCCCGGGCCGCGGGCGCTCAGCCGCTCTCTCGCTCACCTGGTCGGCGGCGGGGCCGCCCTCGGGCAACGCCGGGGCGGCGTTCTCATGCTTCCAGTACATGGGCCGGGGAGCGGCGGGCCCGGAGGGCACGCAGCGCAGAGAGCTTCGCCAAGGGGGTCCACGGCCGGCGCAGCGGGAGCAGAGGCTGAAGCAGGAGCAGGAGCAGAGCCGAGGCGCCGGCTCCGCCGCTCCGGGCCGGGCCCCAGCCCCCGCCCCCGGCCCGCGCACAGCCCCGGCCTCCTTGGCTGCCGCCGCCGCTGCCTCCGAGGAAGGTCCCGACAAACTTGGAGAGGCCCCCGCCCCCTCCTTCTCCTCCTCCTCCCCCTCCTCGTAGTCCTCCTCCTCCTCCTCTCCCTCCTCCTCCTCCTCCCCCTCCAGCTGCAGCGTCGGCCGCCCTGCCGCTGGAGCCCGGCTCGGTTCAAGATGAGTCATGCGTGACCAATCCTCTCCCCGCCAAGGGAGAGCGAGACACACACAGCGAGGCAGCGACCCAGAGACACACACACACAGTCATATAGACACACAGAAACTCAGAGCTGCTGACAGAGACTGAAACATGCTGACATACAAAGGCACCGACAGGCAGGCACACATCCACACAGCTCTCACACTGCCCCTCCCTCAAAGGGCACCCACGGCTCTCAGACACAGTTCCACTCCCAGGTACGACAGGGACCCATGGTCACACACCATCAGCTGAGATGGATTCCATATAAAGTCACACACGATGCTCTGCAGATGCAATCCCACGCCCGGTGTGTCTGTGTACATGTTCAGGCAAATGATTGCCCTTCACGTCAGTTTTGGGAGCACAGGCATCCATGGACCCTCACCCACCTGCACAGCACCTCTGCTGCATACCAACCAGAGAGTGCATCAGCTCCTAACCACTGAATGGGGTTGGGCTGGGTGGAGGAAGAGGGTTCTTGGGGGGTGAGGGAGGTGTTCCCCTGAATTCTCCAGGGAGGGATTGTCTGGGACATCTCCCTTCCCTTCAGGATGTGCTGAGCCATCTGGTCTAATGCCCCTCTCACCTTCTCTATGGTCCTGCTGATAGAGCGAAGGGGAAAGCAGGGGGGCCCGGGTATTTAGATAGGGACACAGCCCCCAAACACAAAGACACAAAACTCTCAAAGACAGAACCTTACACAACTAACACCCTACAACACACACGAGTGAACACTCACAGCCTCAGCCTCCTTCTCCACACACAAGCGGATCCTAGAGAGACACGAGTAAGTATACAGCATCTTCTAAAAACAAATATGCACCCTCAGACTTAGAGCCAGCCCTACAGACACAAAGATACCTCACCTCCATGCCATCACACATACCCTAACAGCCCAGATTACCCTCATTTACAAATGTAAACACCCCACACAAAGTGTTTTTACACTAGTGTACACTTGCCCATACCCAAGAGAGCAAGACTCTCAGAGTGTTTCAAACACACGTAAAACCTCCTGTCCTCTACTCAGACACCCACAGATATGCACACACATCCCTACAGGTGGTGAAACAACCTTTTATAGGCAGAAACAGCACCCACACCTCTGCAGACACGGGACTCCCAGTAGTCACAGCCTCAGTTGTGCACACACACAGGCACATCCTAATGGACACAGGCAGACAAGGGTATCTGCACAGCAACACCCCCAAAGGTACAAATACTTATTCTTTTATAAGCACCGAGGTACCCAGAAACAGCCCCAGCCCCAGCCAATGGCATCTCCCACTGCCTGCATCACTGCGTTCCAGTCATTTATTGCTCTCAGAGACAGGAGTTCAGAATGAAAAGTTTCTCTCTGAACCCCAGTCTTTCACACTAAAAGCACAATTGCAATGTGAAAGCTGGTGAAGTGTGTGCACTTACACATGCATGTGCACACACACACATGCACCCTCAAACATTCAGATGACCACAGACAAATAACTTATTCCCCCTCAAATATCTCTTTTGCACATAATAAACCCAGTTACTGCTCCTGGGTACTTTAATCTGTGACAGGCTTGGCATTTTACAATCATGGCTTCATTTTCTTTTAAAAATAATCTTATGAGGTAATGTCTCGTATTGTACCCATTTTGCTGATGAATAAACAGGTTCAGAGAGATCATGTGATATGCCCAAATTGGCGCCACGTGGCTAACGGCCAGAGCCAGGGACTCAAAACCAGATTCATCTGACATCGGAACTTATACAAGAGCTCTAGGCTGTACTCATGACCGTGTCCACTCTGTAGGTACACATGCACACATGTACACGCATTTAAAAAAATTATTTGTCGGAAGACCTGGATATGACTCCTGGCGTCACCACTTATGGGCTAAACTTCTTTTCTCATCTGCAAAATTAGAATAATGATAGGATGACCTTTTTCTCCTTCTCCTCCTCCACTTCTGGGTGGCGGGGGGAAGCAGGAGGTCATTGAACATTATACAGTGCTGCACATCTGCCAGATGTGTCAGTGCAGACGGACTCCAGAAAGGAGAGGTCCAGGAGGATGGTACTGGCTTTGCAAAACTTCTCAGGCAACAGGTGTGGAGGAGGCGTGAGCTGAAACAAGAGGGCAGATGAAGTTGGGGTAGATTCTGGGGAGAAAAGGAAGCATTCCAGGCAGAGATATGACTACAAAGATCCAGGGGTAGGCAGACAAGCTGCAACGCTTCTATGAGAAGGAAGGTGAAGTGTCCACTCTCTCAAGGAAAGCAGTAATGACTACCATTAATTGAGCATTTATGTGCCAAGTGCTGTTTTACCTGCATTTCCCTTTTAACCCTCACAGCAAGAATGTTACGTTATTACACTTATTTTATAGTTGAGGAAAGAAGCTATTAGGAGCCTCATGTCAAGCTCTAGCTCTCAGACTCCAGAACCAAACTCTTACCTACTATTTAATTCTGCTCTTGAATTCTGATTACATTCTCAGAAAATCAAAACTGGAATAAGTGACATTAGAGCTGAGCAGTGCAACACAAAGACTGCCATGGTGCCCCTCTCGGCAGCCCCTTACTACCGGGGTAGCCCTCGGCAAGCGATTCAGCCACTCTTTGGTTTCGGTCTCCTCATCTGTAAAGTGGGGGTGATAACAAAGTTCACTTCTTATGCTTGTAAAAATTAAGCAAATGATGCATGTACAAGAGGGTCAGAACCATCCCTGGCATGCAGAAAACAACCAGTAAATATTAGCTGCCGCTGTAGCACGGGCTGGCTGTGTTGTTGGGCCGTTAGTCTATTAGATGCCACTTTAAATATTTTATGGAGGAAGGCAGAGCATAAATCAACCAAAAATCAAGTATTTTCCCGAATAACTTGCCGAAGGAAGCTGCAGAGCCATTATTGCAACCCAGAGCTTGCCTGACTTCAAAGAGGATAAAAACGAAAAAACTTTGGGAAACTTCCTTCCAACAACTCCTGGCTCCAGTGGGACAGAGAGTCCTGAGAGTGCTGACCTTGGCAAAATCAGGATTAGCAAATGTAATACATCCCATCAGGATGCTAGATTTCTTCCTACAGGAGATTGGGCAAGTCACTTCGCTTCCCTGAGCTGGTTTCCTTATTTGCAAATAGGGATAACGCTTACCTCTCAGGATTATGGTGGCAATTAACTGTATATTAGAACCCAGTATTTTTAAAGTGTTTCCTCTATTCCTGGCACTGTATAAGCACCTCATATGTAAACTGTCATGAGTAGTCTACATATGAAATGTCATCGGCCTCCTACAAGTACAATGTCATCGTTCTCGCCTCAGTCCCCCTGGTCCCTAAACAGGATGTGGTCATCTCATCCTCATCCTCGAAGGTGAATTTTACTGCCCTCCTCCACCTGAGCCTAGGTCCTTGGTCTGGGTTTGAAAAGAGCCTTCATTAGTAACTGGATAATTCTGTGGGATCGCCCCCAGCAGCGGTTCCGCCCCTGCCAGGGAGTAATTCTAGGAAGGTAATGTGAGCTGGGGGAGGCTGGAGACCCCGCTTCACATTTATTTACTCTGACAGCTAAATTGGTGAGCAAGGGGGGAAATCAGATGAAAGCCATTTCAGAGTAAATACTAAATACAAAATTTAAACATTCAGGTTGTGACAAATGGGAAGGGGGCAGTGAGAAGAGATACTGGTGGCACGCCCCCTCTCCACTCAGGACCCTATCCTCACCTTGTCACCTTCCTGGGTATTTCCTGTTTGACTAGAGGAAAGAACACGGAATGGGCTTATAAATGCATGACCCTTGGCAAGAAATTCACCCCCCTGGCCTCAGTGTCCTCAGCGCTAAAATGCATGTGTGTTGTTTGAATCAGATGATTCAGGAAGGGATGGAGAGAGGTCTAGCCTTGCAGCCTGAGAGACCAGAGGTCAAATCCTAGCCCAGCCACTTCCTGGCTGGGTGAACTTGGAAAAGTCACTTATCTGAACCTGAGTTTCCTAAGCTTCGGGGGTAATATCAACCTCGGATGAGTAAATGAGATAATCCATGTAAAGGGGCTTTTGGCAAATGCGAGCAGCTGTAGTTCCCTCCACCCCCCACCCCCACCCCCGCCCAGAGTCCCCTTCCCTTGGGTGTTCACTGTGTAAATTCACATCGGCAGGCATTTACGAAGCACTCACTCTGAGCCTGCATCCAGGCTAGGCAGAGGAAATGCAGGGTAAATTATCCTGGTCCCTGCCCAGGAGGAGCTCAGTGTCTCAGGAGGGGAGAGCCAGCATTTGCAGCATAATGTGACAGGTGCTTCACACTGAGGACACAGGTGCTAGAGAAGCGAAGAGGAGGGGCACTTAACCTGGCTTACAGGTTGGTATCAGGAAAGGCGTCCTAGGAGATCTCGGTGACCTTTCAGTGAAGTCCCAAGGAATGAGTAAGTGTGAGGCAGACCAGGCCTGAAGAGAGTTGGCTCGGAACGGAGAGTGGATGCCCAGTTAGTGGTTTTCTAGGGGCAATGTCAGGAGATGAGGCAGGGGAAGTAGGTAGGAGCCAGACCGTGGAGGGCTGAGCACTGAACTGAGGAGTCTGGAGTCATCTCAAAAGCTCTGGGTCCATGAGACAAAGCTTGCAGGGAGCGGCATCCTGTCTCCGCAGATGCGGTGTGGCACGGCGGTGGTTAGGGATCCTGGGTTTGGAGGCAGGTTGCCTGAGTGGATACCTGACTCTGTTACGCTGCTCGTGGGACCTAAGGCGTGTGATGAACTCTATGAGCCTTAGTTTCCTCAACCACGAAATAGACATTAACAGAGGATCCACTCAAACTGCTGTGATGATTGCAAGAGACCAGGATGCCTCTCCAAATTCGGAGCTTGGCACTGGCCTGGCAACCGGCAAGCGCTCAGTCACCCAGTGCCATTGTCATCTGTAGGGAGAGGGTATAAAGAAGGCACAGGAAGCACTAGCTAAGTGGGGAGTCCTCATGGGGCTAGATGTCCCTTCCTCAGGGGATCCTGCCCTGATCACACTATTTGAAGTAAATCTCTTCTATTCATCTTTTCCCAGCAGTGTAGATAAGGCTTAAAAATAGGCTAGACTGGGACAGCCTTGTAGAGCATGCTAAAGAATTTCAACTTCAAAATATAAATGGTGAAGGGGCCATGATAGGCTCTTAAGCATGAAGATGACGTCAAATCAAAGGTTTGGAGAGGTGACTGAAGCAGTGACTTGAGGATAGAATTGAAGGCGATGAGTCTCGAAGATATTGCAATAACCTAGGGGAGAGTGGATGAGGCAGCTGCAGGGACAAGAAGAATGTAAAGAAAATATAATGAAGCCCTGGCTGGGGTGGCTCAGTGGATTGAGCGCTGGCCTGCGAAACAGAGGGTTGCTGGTTTGATTCCCAGTCCAGGGCACATGTCTGATTTGCAGGCCAGGTCCCCAGTTGGGGAAATGTGAGAGGCAACTGGTCCATTCCACGTCAATATTTCTCTCCCTCTCTTTCTCCTCCCTTCCCCCCTCTCTAGAAATAAATAAAACCATTTAAAAAGAAAATATAATGGAAATAATTATTATATGTTACTTTATTGTTATACATGGTTATATATACATTTATAATTATACATGTAATTTATAATACATCCAGTCTCCTAAATACCCTTTACATATTAAATAAAGCTTGATATAATGTAGAATCATATGTAATACATAATACGAATACATATATATGTAATATGTGATTCTGTATAATATCTATAATGTTAATATATAAAGCTAATCATTTAGGAGACTGGATGTGGGAGTGGGGGAGCAGAAAATGTCAAAGATAATGCCAGGTTTCTAATTTATTTATTTCTTTTTCTTCACTATATTGTTGCCAAAGACATGGAACACAGGAGCAAGCGGGGAAGAATGAGGAGGAATAATGAGCTCAGCTTGGGTTCAATGTACCAGGGGAATATTCGGATGGAGGTGCCCAGGAGTGAACTGGACAATTAGGTCTGTAGCTCAGAATAGAGGCTGGAGCTGAGACAGGAACGAGAGTCAGTGCAGAGACGGCCAGTGAAGCCATGGGAGCTAAGCTTTGACGGCCTGCAGGATTAACTCCAGGGACAGAAGAGAGTTGACTCGTTTGCTTTCTGATTTCAGGGGAAAGCAACTTGTCCCTGAAGTTCATTTCAGTTTCAGTAAAAAAAAAAATTTAATTTACAAAACACATCTATGTAATGATAAGCACTAAAACAGAATCAGGTATTTAAGCAGCAGAAAGGTGATTAACTACCATGGGAGGCTGAGGGGGTTGGGACGGTGTCCATTAGGTACATGGAGGTGTGCAGCAGGCACGTCTGGTACAAGAACGTGCAGAGCCAGGAGAGCGCACCGTGTCCGGGTGGACAAGCACCTCCCTGTGGCTAGGGGAGAATACATATTTGGGCAGCTCATGGAAGTCCTTGTCCCCCTGCTCATCCTATGGGTCTGGGTATTTGGAAGTGCCTTAACACCTCTTCTGATTAGCTCTCTCACTTCGCTGGGCTTTGTTTTTCCTCCAACACTTCCCTTAAACTTTGGTCTGGCTTATGTTTAAACATCCTTCAGCACTCAGCTCAGGTGTCGCGTCCTCTGGGAAATCGTCTACATATGCCTTCACCTGTGTTCCCAGCTTGGTTAGGCATCCATCTTCTGTGCTCCTGGTGCTCCTGAATCTTCCCTTTATCCTGGCACGTGGCAGTGCACAGGAGCCCTGCCTCAGCGTCCTCCACCCTCCGCCGCGGGCACGGGGCATCTGCTCAGTATACGTTTGAAGAATCACTTTTTCTTTTGAGTGGTCCCCACCAGAAAGTTCCTCAATGGGGAAAGGGAGGCCCGTTTTCAGAAGAGGAAAACTTAGCCTGTTTTATTTTTAAGGCTAAATTTGAAATCGTATTTCTAGCTTAGAAAGGTCACGGGACATATCAAAAATAAAATGGCATTCTATATAATCAGTAATCCTAGCCAAGTGAGACTGAATGCACAGGAAGGAAGGTACAGCACCAGGTTCTGGGATACGTTCTGACAGATCTGTTTGTTGTTCTTTTTTTTCAAACTTGGGATTCAAGTCTCTCTCCAGAGACCACTAAGGAGAGCCTGTCTGAGAATGAAATCAACCCAGAGGAAAACACAATCAAGAGATAGACAGATTCCTGACCATATCATTTGAACACCTGGACTTTTCAGTTACGTGAGCCAATACATTTCGTACCATAAGGTAGTTGGAGTTGGGTTTTGTCACTTGAACAGAGTCCTGACTAATCAGCTCACACAGCTGGGGCTAGAGGTTGAACTTGATGCCAAAGCTCTTTGGCCTTAGTGCCTTGCACGTACGAGGGGTTCAGCCTACACTTGTACAGCATTTTTCAGTACAGGGATGCTGCGAGGCTTGGAGAGCCAGTTATCTGAAAAACCATACAGAGGATCAAAGAGGCGATAAGGAATGAACAATACTCACCGCACACCATTCTTTCACCTCTGTGTTGATTTTATTCTGTGCCCTTAACACCAGAACTTTAGACACCACAAAGGTTTAGAAAGACATTTCCACTAATGGAATACAGTTCAGAGCAGGGGTCGGCAAACTTTTTACGCAAAAGGCCAGATGGTACATATTTTAGGCTCTGTGAGTCGTAGTCTTTGTTGCACTACTCAACTCTTATTGCAATGGAATAATCACCATAGATAATAAGTAAATGAAAAGACATGGCTGTGCCCCAAAACAATTTATTTGTGGACATTGAAACTTGAAATTCATGTAATTCTCACGTGTCACTAAATAGTATGCTTGACTCTTTCCTCAATCGTTTAAAAATGTAAAAATCATTCTTAGCTTTGTGGGTTATACAAAGAGGGCACAGGCATTTGCTGATGCAATGAACCCCAGACTAGGTGTCCCCAGGCCTGCATTCTATCTAATGCTGGCACATTAACTACATGATCCTGGCCAAGTCACTTTGTCTCTCTGGGTTTTTTTCCGTCTGGACAATGAAGGGGTTATATGGGATAGACTCTCAAGGCCCTTCAGTTCTCAAGTACCACGATTCTGATTTGTCAGCAACAAGTGTTTGAGCAGCTATTACAAACCAGGCATTGTTTTAAATGTTGGGGATGTAGCAGTGAACAAAAGTTCCTGCTAACATGAAACTTACATTCTAATGAAAAAAATTTGGGTGGGGGGGATGCTGGGTGAAAAAAGGTGACGGGAGTAAGAAGTACAATTCACAGTGACAAAATAGTCATGAGGACGTAAAGCACAGCATAGGGAATACGGTCAATACTGTAATAACTATGCATGGCGCCAGGTGGGTGCTCAACTGATTGGGGGGACCACTTCTTAAACTATATAAACGTCTACACTGTGCTCTACACCTGAAGCTGATAAAAAATACTATCGAATGTCAACTGTAATTGACAAAAATAACATTGGGTCATAGTAAATGCTAATTAGAAAATGACAATGGGAAAAAGGATTAGGGAGTGACAGGGCGGTGATTTAAGAAGGTGAGGTCAGGTGGCCTCTTGATCACTGACATTTGTGGCAATGCAAACAAATGAGTGGATGGAGGGACAGCCCACAGAGAAGTCTTATGATAGGAGCTCCCTGTATCACAGGAATGGTGAGGTCAGTGTGACAGGAGCACAGGGCACAAAGGGGGGTGACAGGAAGCTCTCGGGTCAGACAGGCCGTCAGGGATCGGTCATTTAGGGCCTTGTAGGTCTTTGGATTTTCTTCCAGGTGTGATGGGAAGCCATTGAGAAAGGGATGACATGCTCAGATTTTAAAGGTTTGCTCTGGCTAATGGGCAGAAAATTGACTCTAAGGAGGCACAAGAAGGGGCAGGGGGTAGTTAGGGAGGTACCGCAGCAGTCCGGGCAAGAGGTGACAGTGGCTTGAACGAGAATGGTCATGCTGGAGATGGTGAGACGTGCTTGCATTCAAGATGTGAGTGAAGGTAGAGTTGACAGGGTTTATTGAAGGGCTAGGAAGAAGCAGGAGAGAAAAAGGAAAAAAAAAAACGAGGACAAAAATGATGGAAACAAATCCTATTTTAGGAACATAATGATTACATACTAGAAAGAGTTAACATTTAATCGATGAGGCAAGAATTAATCCTGTTCTTTTATACTGTAATATTAAAAATCAGATAATTTGCCGACTCAAAAATTAACTGTATTTAATAAACAACAGGGCTCTAGAAGATTAGGTTTTAAAACCTTGTGCTATTGATTTTGACATGCTTTGAAAAATCTTTTCTAATGGGATCCTCTTCCCCCAAACTGAGACGCCACTTACAGAAAATCAGCTGGTTAGGGTTACATTTACATTTGATAAAACAGGAGCTGAGATTTAGAAGAGCTCATACCTCTCTCCTGAATATCTCCCTCGATTCTTCACTCTTGTATAAATCAAAATGATAAGTGACATAATTCTAGCAAAACAGTAAATGAACAATTTTAAAGTACAGGTAACTTTCTAACAAGTTAACACTTGTATTTTACAAAACTTTCGCCAGACTGCTTTCAGCACATTTATGACATACACATTTATTCTTCTGAAATCTTTACTTTGAAAAAGTGACTAAACACAGCATGATCTGTTCAGGTATTTCCTTTCCTTTATAAAAAGAAATAGCCATTTTTCTTTCTTCGAGATTTTTATTTATTTTTAGAGAGAGGGGAGGGACTAAAGAGAGGGAGAGGGACAGCAACTGGCTGCCTCCCGCCCGCTGCCGGAGGGGGACCTGGTCCACAACCCGGGCACTGCCCTCACTGGGAACTGAACCAGTGGGATGACGCCCAACCCATTTAGCCACACCAGTCGGGGCAACAATTTCTTTTTAAATACATGCGTAGAGGGAACAGCTAGTCTCTTTTCTCATGTTTAACAATAGAAGTAGGCAGGCATAAACGTGGAGGGAATTGTCTCTGAGGTCACCTTTAGCCAAGCCTTCTGCAGAGAAGTCTCTTAGATGCTGAATCCCCCCTCCCCGCCCCCCGCCCCCCCACATTGGCCCAAGTCCTGAGGGAAAACAAGCCTATTGGAGAACTGCAGTCTAATCCAGAAAATAGATGAGAGAAGACACAACCGCACAGACAGTCTTACATTTATTCACACAGAGGAATAAGAACTGGTACAAATAATAAACATTGCTTTAAATACAAATAAATAGTTCTGGTTTCTAAAGGAAAACAACTTTAGATAATTTGAAGTCAAGTATTTTCTAAGTTCCTATTAAAAATAGAAGACTATTTTGCATTAAGTAAAGTCCTACTCCACCACAACCCTTTGAGGACTTGCGGATAAAATGGTGAATTCCATACTCTAAGAAGTCACCAGAAAGATGGGAGATGATGTTCCCACCTCCCTGAACTATCCCCCAAGTGGAAGGAGAGTTATTTGCATCATGGACAGAGCTAATAAATGCAGAAACTACTGAATACTTAAAGATAGCTAAAAAGATGTACCTTGGGAAATGTGGGAATTTCTCTGAACTAGTTCTGTGAATTCTGAAACCTCACTTTGCTAACGTTCTGGATCAAGCATCTTAAACTCACTTATGCTCACAGGAAGACTTCAGTTTCCTATAGTGAAAGTTTCCTCTTACTAGGAAGGATAATGGTAAAGAGTCTGTAATCACTAAGAATGGCACCTAAGGTTTAAAAAAAATTTACCTGGTAAAGAAGCAACAGTGCTGCCCAGTGCAACAGCCTGTCAACCTGGCACCAAAATGACCCAAACTGCTGAGAGAAACACACTCCTTAATCACATTACCAAATAAATATGATTTATTTTTCTCTCCTCATTGTTGTAAGTCATGCAGTCTTTCAAGCCTTTAAAAACTACCTAAAACATGAAGTCATTACCCTCTTGGTGCCAGAGCAGCGCCTGCTCCTTCTACTATGACCACTGCATGTCCCCACCGCACCCCACACAAGACAATCTGATTTCTTCTACTCAGACCGCTGAACAATTATTAATAATGTTTGACAGAGATCAATATAGAAATGTTTAGGTTTCCAAAGAAATTTTTCTTTTCTATTTAGATTGACCATGATACAATAGAACATCTCATGCTATAAAAACAATCTCATGCAGTAACTAAGTGCATTTTAAAAGTCCCACATTAATAACGATATTTGGTATTATAGAAGTCAGGATTATTTAGATTTTTTAAAAATGATTACTATAGAATAAAAGTCGGATTTCCAAATAGAACTTCCGCTGTGGTACAAAATGCTAAATTTGATTCTATAGTTTTGTTGGCACAAACAATTTTAAGATATACATCATATTTTCCTAATTGGGAGTTTAAAACAATAAGCGTAATTCTTAAACAGATTACCACAACACTTGCCCCAAGAACCAGCTCCCTTTTGCCAAAAGCTTTTTTCCTTTTTAGTCCAGTTGGAGGGATTTCCATAGCGAATTCTGGAACAACAGTTCTGAACATGACTCAAAATCTCTCACTTCCCTCCCTGTCTCTTTTATGTTGTAAAGACACTTGAGCCCAGAAAAATGTTCTATTTTCTTTTAAGACAGACAATAATAAATTTAGTTTCCTGATTTAAATAATAACATTTTTTATGTTTGCCTTTCTCTCTGGCACACGACACAGTGTTTCTGGAGTTACAAATCCAAACAAACCAGACAACCAGAGCATCCCAGTGCTCAAATCACAGTTTTGGATACAACCCTATTTATTCTGGATGATGCTCAATTCCACACATACTTCAGGGTAGAAACATCCATAGGAACATCCAAAAACGTTATTTTACCAAACTCTAACACGTGATTGTGCTCCGTTTTAGTACCAGTCACATCCACAAAGTACAAAGGCAGAGCGGATTTCAGGTGTGGAGACCATATGCTTTTGCTGCTCCAGTGATTCATAACCATCATCTCCGAGACTTCCAAGCTGTTCTGGAATAAGGAGTAGTCCTTTTTTTATCTGGTGGCTTAAAGTAGGAATAAACAGGCGCTGCTGGATACTCGGCATCGGGGTTTTCTGCCATCATCTTCAGCTTTGCTTCAATGGCTTTTATCTTTGCAGTGACACTGGGGAAAAGGACAGCAGAAGGTTGGAACGGGCCTGGGTGCATTCAGAAAACAGTTGTGTGTTTCGTTTTCCTTGTGCCTCTTGTTCACGCCAGAAAAGCAACAAGATACTCAAATAGGAACATTCAAAGATTTCATATACAAAATACACACAAAAAATGACTAATGCTCTCATTTTCAGAAAGAGATCAAGTCTGAACCACCTGATAAGTTTTTACTATAAGTCCAGACACTGTTAGGAGCACTTCGCATATTATCACATTTAATCCGAAGACATAAACACTGTGTCTTGGCTGACAGTAGGCACTCAGAAATACTTCACGTTGGAATTGAAAGCGGGGTCTGGAACAGATACTTGTACATCCATGTTTATAAACAGCATTATTCAAAACAGTTAAAATGTGGAAGTAACCCAGGTGTCCACAGATGGATGAATGGATAAGCAAACTATGATACACACCACATTTAAAAACATTATTCAGCCTTAAAACACGGGAAAATCCTAACATGTTACAACATGGATGAATCTTGAGGACGCTTTGCTAAATGAAAAAAGCCAGTCACAAAAAGAGAAATACTGTATGATTGCACAGTTAATATGAGATACTTAGTTAAAACAGAGACAGAAAGTAGAATGGTGGTTTCCAGTGGTTGGGAGGAGATGGGAATAAGTGGTTATTGCTTAATGGGTATAGAGTTTCAATTTTACGAGATGAAAGGAACTATGGAAGTGGATGGTAGTGGTGGTTGCATAACGTTATGAATATATTTAACACCACTGAACCATAAACTTAAAAACTGGAAAAATAATTCAGGTAGTATTGAAAGCAACATGGTAAGGTAGGTTATATTCCTACCTAGGCACAGAAAGGTTACCTTAGACAAAGTCAGACACAGCCAGTGAACGCTACTGGTTGAATTTTGACTCTAAAGCTCATTCTAATAACTATTACTTTGTATCACCTTTTGAGTCACTGAATAAGGGCAAAAAAAATCCTGGAAATCCTATCCAATCTCGTTACTTGACAAACATGTTTATAACGGCTATCATTTACAGAGTGCTTATAATGACCCAGGTCCCGTGCCCACATTTTATAGAGAATCAAATGCAGAAAGGCAGCGGCTTGCTCAGGTTCACACAGCTAGCAAAACAAAGAGCCAGAATTCAAGCCCAATTTATTTATCTCCAAGCTCTGCTTTTCCCTCTCCATCAGGCTGGGAGTTGAGCAGCCTATGCTGGCGAGAAGGAACGAGGGCGCACTGCGGAAGTCGTAAGGAATTCCATTCTGATCAAGGCCACTGCTGCCTTGGACCAGAATGTACTCAGGCAGTGGGGCTTTTCTGGACCTGGCTCCCTTTCTTTACCATTCTTGATGCTGTCCATGGTCTACAGTCAGGGAGGGAAGCTTGGAAGATAATGTACAGATGGCCTTCAGGTATCCTCAAAAGGTACGCATCTGCTACACATCCTCAAATTTTACGTGAGCAACATAAATGAAAAAGCTATGTTACAATAAAAAAGAACCCCGAGGTATCACCAAGGTGCACCCTGGCGCTGCCTTCATTAGTGAGACACGCAGACATTCGCCCATATGAGTCACAGGGAAACAGCCTTCTCTAATCAGGCGCAGATGTTAATAGGAAGATATCAGCTAAGGTTCTTTGGGTGAAAAAATGGAAAACACTAGGTTATCTAGTAAAAACTGCAATCACTGAAAATAAGACACTAAAGACACATTCACCATAGCATGAAGATCACCCAGCAAAAATGTGGTGATCCTTTCCCAGTAGCAGTCAGATTTATGAAAACCTCCACGGACACCAAACTGGAACGAAGGAGGCTCATTCTTAGGGGAATAAAGCATAGTGGATACATGTTCCCAGTGAGTCTACAGGAGTTTTTTTTTAATCTCTGGAAGTGCAAAAACAATAAACAGCACAAAATTAAGAAATACAAATGATATTAAACTTAAATTAGTAACAAAAATAATTAATTGTAATTTACCAACTTTATCCCTCCTACAAACATTTCAGGACCACCTCTCCCTGCCATGCTTTAACAAGGTACCTGCACATCTGTTGTTTGGTGTAGATAATATTCAAGAAAGGCTTTTTCCTTTGTTTTCTGTCTGGACCTTCATCTAAATGGGCACGGCTTTCCTGACTTTATGACTAGGTATTGATTTCAAATCCTTATTAAAAACTGACACTCCTTCACGTATTTTTCTTTCCCTCCACTGGAACAGGCTTTCGAACTGTACTCCTGCCTAGAGTACTTACAGCCTGGAGTTTCTCTGAAGTAGTAGCTAAAAGGCTGAATTTTGAGGTCCAGTAAAACTGGTTTTAAATGTGGACTCTGCTATTTGCTAACTGCATGATTGATCTTGGCCAAGGTATCTTACCTTTCTAAGATTCAGTTTCCTCTTCCGTAAAAGGAGTGTAACAGTACTTTTACCAGAATTTTATAGTTAAATGACATATGGCGTGTAAAGTGTTTAGCACAGTGCCTGCTTCATAGTAAGCTCAATAAATCATGGCTATTGTTATTGTTAAAATATCTCCCTAAGCTACAGTGCAAAAAAACACCCCCCAACCCAAAATTCGAGTATACTTGTGCTCAACCATGCATTTAACTTCCCCTTTCTCTACCCAACCCTTACTTCCTTCTGTTTTGAATTAACTCCAAAGAAGTAACTGACAATTTGTACATACTAGTACCAAACTGTTATAGTTGCTGAAATGGTACGCAGAATTAAGGTGCTGCAAACTAAAATTTTGTATAAAGGAACTCAGAGTTGGGGAGGAGTAAGTGTGTAATGACAATGCCAAAGAGACACAGGCCTCATTAAAATGCTTATTTTTAAGGTAGAGGCTGTGTCTGACATACCTTTGCATTCTCAGTGCCAAGCACAATGGCTAGTATGTGGTAGGTACATCCAGTCTTTTCTGTATGAATTCTATAAATGGGGGCAATAGGAAGAGAGGAAATGTATACATTCTGGAGATTAAGTGAACACATCTCTGAACTTGTCAAAAGCCAGTAGATTCTATTCTAAATTTAGAGTCTGAAGAGTTACCAGAGTATGAATGAAGGCTTGGGATGAAGAAATGGCTGAAGCTCTTGAAAAAGTGTGTGTGTTATCCTATAGTGCACCACCTTACCTCAGGTTAGACTGAGTGGGCTCAGTGCTGGAGGATGGCTCGAGACTGATTGGAAGGATCTTATCATTCTTGTTATGATCATATCTCTGAAAGTAAGAAAGAGGGGAATTATTTTACCCAGGGAAAAATCTACTGCAGAGCATGGGCTCACATACTTCAATCCCATCAGCGTATCATCGGCACATTTCTAGACAATTGTAGGACTGCCTTTATACTAGAATTAATGCGAAACTTCAGTTTTGGCTTAAAGCTATGCTATATATTTAGAAAAAGAAGCGCAGAAGAAGTCTCTCATCTAGCCATTGGTCCTCCTTATCCAGCAGGGAAAGAATTTCAATCCTGTTTCACAGAGGGTACCGACACACAGCAAGACTGCCCTCTGACATTCTCATTTTAATGGTCACGTGACACCTCGTACTACATTTGTTTTGCTTCATCCAAAACACTTAAAAATTTTGCTAGATTTTTGCAAAGTACCAAGCATAACATTAAACTCGTAACAGGCCTGAGTGGAGAAGAAAAATAGTAACAGCTTTCAGCCACTGATACAGAAAACATTCCCCAGTAAAAGAGCAGTTTAATTTGATGTGAGATAATTACATACTTCTGGTAAAAAGTAAAAATAATATGACAGAGCAATCAGGAGCCTCTGGTCAAAAAGACTCACAGGAGAAGAGAAGTGTGGGGTACAGCATCTCAAATGAAGGAAGGGATGGAAAATGATTTCTCCTGTGCCTTTTCAATGAGACGCAGAATAAGAAAGTAACAGCCAGTTTGGCAAATGAGACTTGATTTTCTTTTCTATTTTTTTTGAAAGATTTTATTTATTTATTTTTAGAGAGAGGGGAGGGGAGGCAGAAAGAGAGGCGGAAATCAGTGTGTGGTTGCCTCTTGGATGCCCCTAACTGAGAATCTGGCCATAACGCAGGCATGTGTTCTGACTGGGAATCAAACCAGGGACCCTTCGGTTTGAAGGCCAGCACTCAATCCACTGAGCTACACCAGCCAGGGCAGACTTGATTTTCTCTTGAGTAAAAAAAGCCTTTGGTAATTCTCCTTGTTGTTTCTCTTTCAAGGTAATGTGCCCTAGAAATTGAGAAGACTCTGAGACTGACAACCTGAAATACTCCTAAGAATCCAAAGTGTCTGAGCTTTTTCAGCTTGGACACTGAGGTCAAATGTTTAATTTCTGACTCGACTGGGAAGCCTGTTGGGTAGACAGTCTCCGATCAAAAACCCGGGCTATATATAGCTAAAAATTGAAGCTTCATTTTTAACTGTCACAAATCTTTTCGCAGGCAGGCCTGCCAAGACCTCACTGCAGAAGGAAGGGAATCAACACTTGGGATTACTCCAGTCCCCGTACTTCACCACCTCTGTGCTGGCTAGGACAGAACGCTATTCATTTTTTTTTTAATGGTCATAGCTTTTCCAAGTGCATTCTCCCAAGAGACTTCCTACAAGACGAATAAGGCAGTGTGCCACTTCTCAGGCCTTGAAGATAATACAGACACTGCAAAGTCCCAAAAATAACTCTGAAAATAACTGGCGTAATGAGATGCCAGTGTTTTGAGCACTCATGCAAACTACCCATTTCTCAAGCATTTAGAATAAACATTCAAACTCTTCACAGAATTGAGAGGCTGGGGAGAGTCTAATAATGCCTAGAGCAACTAATTTTAAAAATAAATACATTTTTCCCCTCCAAAGAACCACCCCACCAAAAAAAAAAAAAAAAAAAAAAAGATAGAGGTCTGAGTATACACATCAGCCACATGGAAAAATCAATCAAAAACAGAATCTGTGGGTATGTGGAGGGAAACAATGAAGGAACTTAATCCCTCCTGAGATGTTGCTCAAAAGAAAAATCTGCCAACACACATGGTAAATACAAGTAGGAGACCAAAGTGTGGCTGTTCCAGATGTGGAGAGGCTGGGATGCAGACGGGTAAGTGGACCACTGTCTCTCGGAAGGCTCAGGACGGGCTGAGGCTGTCTTTCTCGCATTAGACTTACCTTGACCTGAGCATGGGCCCATCGCACCACCAGCTTCTTAGACAGAGCCAGCTTGCCATTGAGACACTGGATGGCTTGTTCTGCTTCCTGTTCAGGAAAGGGACTACAGTTAGACAAAAATTTGAATCCCAACTAGGTATACGCCTTCATAAGGGCCTCACCAGCTCCCATGGCTAAATTTCTAACCAACCTGCGTTTGGTAAACAATTGGTAAGAAGTTTATAACAGAAAAAAAAAGCAGAATAAAAAAGAAGGTATGAAGTGGTTTTTTTTTTTGGTTTTTTGTTTTTTTTGGTTTTTTGTTTTTTTTAAGCTGGTCAAACCAAAATTCAAATCCTGGCTCTGTCATTTACTGATAGTGTAGTATTTGGCAGGTCAGCTAATCTCTCTGAATGTTAGCTATTTTACCTATAAAATATGGATAACATTTTTTTTGTTCCTTGATGGTTGTTGTGAGGAGTAAAAGAATACATGTAAAGCATAGAGCATATGGGAAGCACTTAGCCAATGTTAGCTAATGGTACTGTTCTTGTTAGGTGACACCTTTCTACATACTTCTGTTAGTTAGGGTAGCACCTGCTAGGTCAAGAAACAGTACTCCCCCTGCAACTGTGTCCTGGACTAGGGCTCATATTCCCTGGATCCAAAGTGAGAAACAATAATGGCCTCAAAGGATATACATGGGAGTGCAGAAAACCAGACCGGAAAAGAGGAGTGAGTCAGAGACTGTGAGCAAGGTGTCTGTGTGAGCCAATCTATGCACCTGGCTTTCAGAGTCAGAAGTCCCCTGGCCCTTTCCCTATCAGATATGGCAGCAACAAGCTTGAAAGGAATTCCTGAAGCTGGATAACAGGCACTCTAGCACCTTCCCAGGAAGCCTGGCCATCCTTTCCCATCCTGCCAAACCTTCTCTGCTCCATTTGCATCCATGAGGCATTTGGCCAAGAGTAACCCACATTTACTGGGGTTGAAGAAGCCCTTAAGGAACAAGAAGAGAAACGAGACTGGCTATCTGAGACCTCAGTGTAAGACCAGCAGGCATTCCAGGCTGGTTTTACCAGCGATTGTCTTACTCCTCTGGGGCTGGCCCCTATGACCTTCAATAAACATTTATTGAGTGCTCGCTATGTGCCAGATATTAAGTAGTCATTGGCATCTTTGCCTCACTATAGCACATAAAGTTAAAGGGATATATAAGAGAGACATTTTATTCTTCTTTTAAGATTCATTTCGTTAATTAGAATTTACATGACATTATCTATTAATTCTGTAGCATCAGCAATAAGAAGCTGCCAGTAAAGGACAAATGGTTTAAGAAATAATTTCCTATCTCTAAGCCTTGTTTCAAAGTTCTTGTCGTCAATATTATTATTAAATGCCGACTGTGTTTTCACATGTACCCTCATTTAGTCTCTCACCTTCCTATAAGAGTGTAGGTTTTTAATCCCCATTTTTAGATGAAAACTGAGGCCAAAGAGGTTAAGAGACTTGCCTAAAGTTAATAAATAAAAAAGCCAGAAATAGTAGCCAGGCTTTGTGCCTTCTAGTCCAGTGTTTTCACACCAACATCTATCCCCAGCATGACCGTTGACTTTGCTGTCTGTAAGAATCCTCATCACACTCCATCACTGGAGAAGAATAAAGGACTTAAAAATGCTAACCACATCAGGCATTCTCTGTTTCCCCACAAAACCTGAACAATTAGAACAGTATCATTTATTGCCTATCCCAGCTGCAAAAATTAAATCCCCTGCACTGGTCAGGACAAATGACATCTCAGAACATACTGACATATTATTTCTTAACGACAATCTGGCAGCTGTATTGAGGAAAAAATATGCATGACCTTTGTTGACACCACTCCATCTTCCTGAATGTAGTAAACAGGTACAGTTAGAGCATAAATATATTCACTACTGCACTGTTTATACTTGTGAATCACTGGGGAGAACCTAAATGACTAACAATTAGTCAAATAACTTATCACATGGTCATATAATGAAATATTATGCAGTCATAAAAAATCCTGTTAATTAGCTTTTGAACTGAGGTCTAAGTTACATCTAATAAAATATATAATATTAAAGATATAGAACAATGAATTTTTATATATTTATATCTATACCAGTGAAACCACAACACCATGATACAGAATGTTGATGTGTATTAGGTGACAGAAAGAAATTTAGTATACTTTGAGTGATATACAGGATCATATGATCCCATTTGTGTGTTATAAAGCCATACATTTGTTTACGTATATGTATGTATGTATTAAGTCTTCCAAGGTTGTTTTGTTTGTGCAAATGTGAAAAAAGAAGAGACTAGAAAGATATATAACTAAATATTAACAATGATTATTTCTGGGTATTGGGCTGATAAGTCATTTATCTATATTTTCATCTATAATAAACATGCTTTATTTTTATAATAAAAAATCCAAATGCAATGATTATTTTTTTAAATTTAAGATGATTTATTTATTTATTTTTAGACATAGAGGAAGGGAGGGAGGAAAAGAGGGAGAAACATCAATGTGCACCAGAAACATCGATCAGTTGCCTCTTGCATGCCTCCAGTTGGGGACCTGGCTGGCAACCCAGGCATGTGCCCTGACCAGGAATCGAACTGGCAACCTTTCAGTCTGTGGGACTATGCCCATCCCACTGAGCTATACCAAGTCGGGTCCAAATACAATTATTATTAACAAAACAAAAACTATGCAATATTCTCACATAAAACTAATAAAGTTACAGAGAGTACTAAGATACATGTATATATCATGTTTGGGGCTAGACATTTTCTTCCTCCGTACATTTCAAATTTGTATGCATTTATTCTGAGACACTGAGAAGGGTAAATTTTTAAGAAATTAAAATGAAAGAGTTTGTGGGTGGCTCACCACAGACAGGGAGGGCTTCTGTACCACAGGGCAAAACTACTGAAAGAAAAGAAGGCTTTGTTGGTCAGCCACTAAAGGAGAAAAACAAAACAGAATAGGGAGGAGGATGTCCATGTGTTTAATGTGGGCATCCCAAAGCATTTATCAGAAAAGTAGGTCAGCCGCCTGCATCCACAAGCCTAGGGAAGGTAGGTTTTGGAAGTTATTTACTAACTCATTTGTTCACCAAGGATCTCCTTTAGGACTCAGAGCAAGGCACATAGGGATGAATCAGACGTGGCTCCTGCCCGCAAGGAGCTGTTATTCTAGTAGTTAAGAGACATGCACGAACACTTATGAAAGAGTCTAAGTACTGTGAAAGGGGGAAAGGTTCAATTACCTGCTTAGTTTCAAAGTTCACAAAACAGTACCCTCTAGGCTGTCCCTCCAAAGCACCTGACTTGTGGAAGAGGAAGTCAAACTGCTTTACTGTGCCAAACTTCTGGAGGAGCTTCAGGAGGTGGTATCTGCGGAGAAAGAACAGCCCATGAGCACACTCTGGGAGTTTGCTGGCCAATGAGCCTCAAGTGTGAGATGAAAGAAGGAGACATTTACCCCAGGGATAAAAATCTCACGCCGCCGCCCCCTGCCTTCCTCCAAACTGCTATGTTAGTTTATTTGGCAAACAGAGTTGTTTGCCTCTATTTGGAATGGGAACTAGAATTGTCATGGCTATGCATCTGTCCAGCACAAAAATACCAAACAAAAAACCACACCTAACAAACAGCTGTCTGGCCCACAAGCACCATTTGTTTTTCTTTTGGAGAAAAGCTCAAAAATAGTGTTGACTTATTTATTTTTAATTTCTTGGCAATGACATAGTATTTGTGAGTAACTACAACTCCATCAGAAACACACACCCATACTTCAAAAGCCAAAGTCTACCCTATCTCAAAAATAAAGCAACAAACACATACACATTCCAAACAAAATAATCCTGAGAGACTTCCCTATTAGATTCCAGAGTCATTAGACCCAAATTGCACTTGTAAGAAACTCGGCCCAAAACCAAGTCACAGTAGTGGCACTTCCATTATTAGAGTTTCAATCCCTGATGTGACTGAAGATCAGGACAATGTGAAACCACAATGTGACTGAGGCTGGTCTCACACAGGGGAGGGGAACCTGGCCAGTTCCATAAACCATCCGGCTGTGGGTAACCATCCAGCCTCAGCTGCTTAACACAGTTTAAGAGTTTGGAGTATGGTCGGATAAAGAATAGAAATGTGCAAGGACGAAATTTATTCCAAGCTCTTGCTTGCCACTCGGCCCCTCATCCCCTTCTTGGATTCCTTTCTCTAAAACTTGCTTGGTTTCCATAGAGCTTTTAAGTTATTAACACAGATGTGGCCTTAACAGGTTGCTGTGGTCAATCTCAATTCCGACTTCCTGTCATCTGATGTAAGGGTGAGACAAACCAACAGCTCTCCCATTTCCTTTTCCTTTGGCCTTCCTCCTGGCTTCCTCCGCACTATTCAAACGGAGTCAAGGCTTTCTCTAAACAATGCTGTCCCTGTGATACTAAAAAGGTATCAGGCCACATGCTAAATCTGTTATTACTGGGAATTCTAACCCACAGGGAGTCAGTAAAGCTGTCCTTACAGCCACACTTATATTCACATTGTTTTCTAGGAGAAAAGCATCAAGATTTTATTCTTGACTAAGAATCTCCTTTGGGAGGCAGAAAGGTATGAAATGGATCATAAGCTATACTAAATTTGACACTAATATACACTGACAAGCAAACCCATTATCCTGGATCAGGTGCCTGACACAGTGGAGCAAGGAAGACACAATACAGGTCTTTTACTGGGGTAGGATGCAAGGATCCCAAGGTATATTGTGGATATTCATCTGGTCTTTAGATCTATGTGGAAAGGAAAAGCAACCCTCTCATTTCCAAATTCTCAACTCCCACCAGGAGACCTCAACTGCAAGTGAGAATGTGGGAGGTGATTCATCAGGGCAAAGGGAGACACCTCAAGTGCAAATTTCTGGTTTTACTTGATTTTTTGAACAGCAAGGGTAAGTCTCTGAAATGCACACAGATGGGCTAGAAGTCTCCCCCAAAGTCTTTAATTCACAGCTGCGTTTCACTTACTATACCCATTCAAACCTTAACACGGCACCAGTTGCTATGAATGGCGGGTCAAACTCATTTTTAAAAAAAACAATCTAAAGGGCTACTGTGGGCTGGTCATCTTTTCATTAGCTCCATTCTGCTTAATAGCAGGAAGGTAAGGCGATCGGCATTTCCTAGGAAATGAATTTTAATCTACTAAGGGAAAAAAAACGCCGACAGATTATTCTTTGAAAAGCTAACATTCACGTTTTGCCCGAGAACTGCGACCTTAAGATTCCAGGAACATCTGCTTAGGTCTGTCTCTTTCAACTTCTCCAGGATTTCTTTTCTTGTTTGATAATTCCTTGAAATTATCGGAACACCGAAACAAAAGGAATGAAATGTTTACTATTTTGCTTCCTGGAGATGGGGACTGCAAGCGCTGATAGTGAAAAAAGCCTGAAGACTCTTGCTTTCACATCTGCAAGCACTTTCATCTGCTGCTGAAGTATGGGGAGAGCTCACTACTCATCAGAGCCGTGCTGTGCTTCAGGAAATGTGGACCCTGCAGCCTTTGGGAGGTGGAGAATTACTACACCAGCAACTTAAATCAGTGTTTTCTGTAATGGGTCTTTAAAATTGCCTTCTTTTAAAAAAATATATATATATTATTATTTCTTTATTTTTCTTTATTTTTATTGTTGACACTATTACAGATGTTTCCATTTCCTGCCTCCACCCAGCCCCAGACTCCCCTGCCCTCTGGTCATCACCACACTGTTCACTGTGTCTATGGAGTATGCATATATGTTCTTTGGCTAATCCCTTCTTCTTCTTTCATCCAGTCCCCACTTCGCCCTCCCCGGGTAAGTAATTAACCTATACAAATGTTTAGACCATATGTATCAAAAACTGTATTAGGCACTTAGACCATCCTAGATGAATACAACTAGGTCTCCATCTTCAAGGACCTCACATTTCGGTTAGAAGAGATATGTAATCAAACAATTACAAAACAGTGTCATGCCTGCACAAAGAGGTATACAGGTAAGCATAAGGATGAAGAGGACCAACTGCGCCAGGAAGGTGGTAGTTAGTGAATGCCAAGTGCACAGACACAAAGGTGAAAAAGAGTCTCTGACCGATGGAAGAGAGTGGCAGTAAGACATGAGGCTGCAAGGCAGGCAGGGACAGGTTGTGAAGCAAGTGGTGTGCTGAGGGAGGGAACTTTACTTTGATACTGTAGGCAATGGGAAGCCAATGAAATGACATGTAAGATGATTTTTAGTGCATAATCTGTTTTAAAGAAATCTTTTTAAACTTATAGAAACTGTTATGCAGTGGGACTTTATGTTCTATGTTCTGTATGTAAGATACTGGTCTTACTGTGTTTCAAATTTATGTAAGCAAATAGTAAAGGTTATTTCATGCAAACCAAGTCATGAAAAGCAGCATGGGAAACAAAGGAAAAGGGAGGGATGCGTTGACAGAGAAAAAGGGGTTTCTTCAGGTTACCCCTTTGCTCTTACATGTTAATGCATTTATTCTTCCTTGCATTCTAGTTTATCCGTGAAAGTCTATATCAGGACATTTCCACCTGGATAACTCTCTATTGCTGCCAAGTTTACTTAATATACCCCAAACTGACTTCCTCCTCTCCACAAACTGATGTCCCTTTCCAGTTATCCCAGCGGTCAGTGTGGACAAGATTCTTTTACATTTCACAGCCAAGGAACATCTTAACTCTCCACTTCTTCAATCACTTTTTCCTCACCTTTGACTCACCACTGGTCTCCAAGTTCACTGTCTCTATCTAGGGGATATAATATAATGGCAGATCTGTAGCTAAGTTTCATCTTCAGTCTTTGCCCCTCCAACTCATCCTTCTTACTGATGCCTGAGACTCTACTGAAACATCACTTTCATGTCAGTCTCCTACTGAACACCCACAGTGAGTTTCTTCTACATGAAATTCAAACTTGTTTGAATGAATTTTAAAGGCTGTCTTAACGTGACAGTATCCAACTATTTTCATTATCATTCAGTATTCAACCTCTCCTTTAGTCACAAAAGTCTTTCTGATATTCTGCTCTCACAACACGTATTTATGAATGGTTCACCATCCATTTAGAATGCTCCTTCTTTTAGAATTCTCCTGGTCTTATTCCCTCTCATGCTCCTCCTTGTACATAATGCTATGACTATTAATTTGGCTTTCTACACAGCACATTTAATATGTGAAAAAGAAAGCACTATTCACTCTTTTAGAGGAAACTGCAGTGTGGAAAACAGACAGTGTCTAAGGACATAAACTTTCCGGGTTTCCTAATGAAGGCATTAGTAATGGTATTTAGGGGTGTTGTTTTAACTTTATAGTTAGATTGGGTCTCATAATTTAAAAGGAGCCCGTACGTTTAAAATTTTAGAATAGGATATTGTAGGTTATAACTATTCAATTGTGTGGACTATCATAATTATTACCTATTTGTGCAAAGAGCACTATATTAGGCAGTGGGAAACTGAATCAACTCACAACTGTTCCTATAAAATAGGGAAAATATTATCTATTCCACTTGCTTCCCAAGGTTGTTCAAGCTTAAATAAGAGGAACTAATGCAATATTAGAGCTAGAAAAAACATTCAGATCATTTAGTTGAATATTCTCTTTATGGGTTAAGAAATATGAAGTATAACATAGTTAAGAGGAATCAGCATTCAGTAGAAAGAACATGAATTTGGAATCTGCTACCTCCATAAATAAGAGTATGTCATCATTCCCCTAAATCCAAATCCCTAAGGTCTATTTCATCATCTAGACATTCCTGGCCTCTAGCACGGCCCTAGAGTGGGCGGCACTGCAACCACTAAGTGAACACAAGTAAACGAGAAGCAGCACATCAGAGCGATGGACAGTCAAGTCAGTAAGGCATACGCTGCTGAGAGGAGGCTGGTGGGTATCCTACTAGGGCTTGAGCACAGCTCAGATTAATAACTAACAGGCACACACACATAGCATTACTACGAAAAGCTGAGTGGAAAAGTTTTTAACTGTTCCTGTTTTACGCACTCCTGTAACCATTCATGACAGTAAAAACATACTGTAACTTATCTTCCAAACAGAGGTAAGAAAGCATTTCTATAGGAGGGGTATTCAAATTAATTTATAAAAGAGACCAGGGAGAGGGACGGTAAAGCACACGAGCAGGCAGAGGAAAGAGAGGTAAGCAGGGTTTTGTTGAATGGGAAACAACAGGAACTAGTACCAATTTGTTGGTGGGGTGTCAGTTTGAGAAAACTGGAGGGTGATCTGGAAACTTCTGTCAAGAGTCATAAGAAGTTTAGAGACCCGGGTTCAAATAATACTCTCTGCGACTGGGGTATAAGCCAGGCGCCACAAGACCACATAAGTTTTATCATGTAATCCCTCCAATGTTTGTGAATGGCTGCATTTTAATACTTAGTCTAGGCTATTACCTACATTGAAAGGAACAGGATCCAGAAGTTCACGTGCTTCAAAAACTTGGAAGGAAATCACGTTTCTATAAGACCTACCATACTAAAATGTTAGCTTTCATTGCTACAATTAAGTAAATTAAATGAGGTAAAACTAAGCATTTCATGCTAATGGTAAGCTATGATTAGTAGTTATTTCTTCAAAAAAGAAATTTATTACTATTTAATAAATCTGTTTAATAGAAAAAGTGTTTTAATATAAGGAATCCACAGAGGAAAAAGTGAAAATGATTTCTGGTGATGCGAGGTGGGAAGCCACAGGTACCCCAGCAAGGTCCCAACCTGCAGGTTAGTACTGGTGTCATCCACATTTAGCCTGATGTAAAAAAGCAGAGATACCAGCGGAAAGTTTTGATTCAATGTTCCTATTAATGCTGTAACTGAAAAAACATTCATATACTCCAGCTTACGACAATCAACTGAGGTGGCAGATGCCCGTTTGAACCTTCCTGTCAAGCAGCAGGATACAATTAGAACTAGGGTCTCATTACAGGGGACTGCAGCCAAAACAACGAACACGGTTTCCAGGCTCCAGGTTTCCATTCAGACTAGCGGAGGTGGGAATGGAAACCACTCTTGGGAACACTCCCTCTCAGCTTGGGTTTTAGACGACGGAAATAGTTTCTCTGATCAACACACGCTAACTGAGGCTGGGCAGATTCACACATTCATCCTCAAAGCCAAGAGCCACGACGAGAACCAAAATCAATGCACCGTCTATATTTTAGGGCCCTCATGACCAAGGTCACATAATATGGGGCAACACAGCTTAAATACCATCATAATTTCCAGAGGGACCCAGCAGTATCTACACTTAGCTGATTTGAGCTTCAGCAGGTTTAAGGAATTAACCTCTTCTGTCATGATACATTAATTTACATTGCTTCTCCTGCCTCTTAATTCCAACCCCGTATATACCTCCTCTTATCCCAGACCCTATAGGTCCTTTTTAGTCTCTTCTCCCCCTACTTTTAACACTACTACAAAGGGAGTAACTTTGAGGACTGATGATATCCTCCGCGCTTACTTTAAGCATTGTCCCCATCCAGCTCAACCCATTCACCCTTACTGTTCTGCCACTCACCACCACCCTGCCGCTACTGAACAACTGGGGCAGGGAAAAATCTCTCCATTCTCTTTGCTAAGAAATGTCTTTCCACTATAATGTCTGCAATGGAAAGTGTGGGAAGTCAAAACAATTCAATTAGTTTTGTGACTGTGGTAGGCAAGGCATTTCCATCTCTTGGGCCTCGGTCTCCTTTGCTGTAGGTTAAAAGATCAGGACATGTCAGAGGTTTCCAAGTGGGCTTCATGGAGTCCTATAAGTGACTGCTAAAGAAAGGGTGGCAGTCACCAAAAGGCTTTGGGTGCACCTCTTCTCTTCAACCAGAGCAGCTCTGAGCTTTTACTTTATATGTAGGTTCTGATTACTTTGCGACAAGGACCCTCGGATTTTAAGTTTGAAAACTACTTAGCATGGGGCAGTTGGTACACAGTAGGTGCTCAAATCATTTAATGAATGAATGAAAACCAAAGGGACGGGGGTGATCTCTAAGATTCCTTTTATCTCTGACCTCCTATGGCTGTTTAACATGAATTAGAGTCAAGTGCTGCCTCTCTGCCTATTTGTGAAGGTACTGGGACTTCTTCCACTTCTGCCTTCATTCTGAAAGAATTATGTCCAAGGCTCATTCTAGAAAATAATTTCCTGGTCGCTGGGTACAAGGATCCAAATAGCTGAAAACAGGAGAATGTCTTTGGTAAGTAGGAAAAAGGACCCAGTTTAAAGGCTATTCAAGTCTATGTCTTTGCAGTAGAAGAGTCCAAATATAAGAAACATGTCAAGATAACAGGATGACAGGCTAATAATATCACATTCCCTTTAAAAACAATTAAAACATAAGCAAAAGGGTCAAAATATATTCTACATCCCTTGAAAAATCTTCTGAAAATCATCAATGCAAATATTCCAATTTATAGGTAATAAGCCAATATGACTTCAACTTACTCTGTGATTTTGGGGTCCAGGTTGCCAATCCATAACCGGTGCCCTTCCTGTAGGGAACCCTCTGACAGGATGGATGCGTTCTCCAGGGGAAGAGTTTTGGTTTCTGCTTCCATCAATCTCTATAAAATACTACAGGAAATGTGAACATTCATGCAGGAGAAAAGCAACACTGTGTGAATATGAGATTTCAAGTTCAGTTCAACAAACATTTATTCAAGGAGGGCATGCCCTGGGCAGTCCTTCAAAGGCCCCAGTTCTTCCACAACCAGGGCCCCAGCACCAAGTCCCTTGGGACAGCTCCTGTGGCAGCCAGAAAGCAAAAACTTCCATTTAAGGTAAAGGGGGAGTGGTTCTGTGTGTAGAAGCTAGTTTTTCTCTCCTGAAGCCAGAGGTCGACTGGGCAGGAGGCCAGAGTCTCCACAGTCTCTATTACTACACGAAGCTCCAGTTTAACAACTATCATCCAAAACAAGCTTTGGAAACTACCAGAATAAGTCTTAATGACACTGAAGGAGATGGGTAGTTAAGAGCAGCAGCACTTCTCTTCCCCATGGAAGAGGCAACGTAGGAAATTTAAGGTCATGGATTTTAGAGTTAGAACTGAGTTTGAAAGCAGGTTGTGTGACTTGGTAAATTACCTACACATTCCAGTCCTGCTTCCTCATTTAGATAAAGGGAGATAACAGTTCTTATCTTATAGAGCCACTGTGAAGATGAATGATAATGCATGGAAAAAAATCACTAAACACTACATCTGACAACAGTAAATACTCAGTAAACATTAGCTATTAGCTAATATTTTGAGAGACTGGGAAGAAGAGACTACCTTCCTCCTTACTTATTCCATTTCTACCATTTACTAGCTCTGCAACATTAGGCAAATTACTTAACCACTCCATCTCAGTTTCCCCATCTGTAAAATGGAAACAATAACTTATAAGACTTGCGCAGATTCACTAAGTTAGCACACCTAAAGGATCTACCTAGCAATCATTTTATATTAGCTTAAATTACTAGTCTTAGTTACTGAAATGTCTCATCTCACAGACAAAAGAAGAAGATGAAGATTATGATAGAGACAGTAGTGGAAGGGACAAAAACCTGGTGTCTGAAGACCAGGCATTTCAAATTTTGGCATTTCCACTGGAAGTCACTTTTCTCTAAACTTCAGTTTCCTCATCTCTACATAAGAAATCTTGCCCTGCTTATAACTTAAGGTTGCTGAGAGGACCAAAAATGAGATGCCAGCTATAAAAGAAAGCATTAATAAGTGTATAATGTGGCGGAGAAAGAACAGATGAGACGGCTGGGAAGATGGCAGGCTATGCCAGACTTCAGAACTCCCTGCAAAAGAAAACATGTGTCCTGTGTTACCAGAAGTGCCTCTGAGGTCGCTGCGCAGGAACTGTCTCAACAACAGATGACATACATTGAACACTGCCGTGACCTCTTATCACCTTGGCACAGCCTATAAAGCTGCACACAGTGGCCCCTAGGTAGCTGTTTGTTGGCGGTGTTGATCTATCCCCACACAAGGGTACTCTGCTTCCTTTCCCACTCACATATTCAATCTGTCCAGCCATGTATGACAAGCAACCCAACTGCTAAACCCTGGACTATGTGCTGATGACACAGAAATGAATAAGCTATAGCTCTTGTTCTTACCTCCTGAGAGAAAGGTGAAACAGACAGAAACAGAATCCCAGGAGTGGAAACAGGGGAGGAGAAACGTTCTGTCTTCTCTCTGCTTTCCTTTCCTCCTTTCTTACAGATCATTCATTGAAAAAATAAATTTAATGAGGTTCTATTTTCTAGGTATTGCCTAGGTACTGAGGACAGAGCAGTGGACCAGCAACATCTCTTCCCACAGGGTGCTTATATTTGCAAGAGGGGCAGGACAAAACAAAAACAAAATAAACAGGATACAATTTGTGAGAAGTGCTGCAAACACAATTAAGCAAGGTGATCTGATGCGGAGACTGGGGCTGCACTACTTTAGAATTAGTGCAGAGGAAAGGTCTCTAAAGGACATGACATTTGAGACAAGACTTGAATATGACCTGATTTTCTCATGTCTAAAAACAGCAATGATACCAATAGCTACTTAGTATTGGTATCACACAGGAGGGTACCACACAGGAGGGTACACCCATTTTTAGTGGGAAGAGCACAAGGAATGGGCCCAAAAGATTTGCATTCAAATCCTGGTTTTTGCACCCAGTTACTGTGTACCTTTGGTAAGTTAAGATCTCCCCTAAGTGGCCTCTCCTCAGAAAAGTTGTCCCTAATAGAGTGAGCTCCTTGCTGGTCTCTGACATAGAGATCACCTTTTTCTTTCCATAAAATACTAATTCATTTCCTGTTATTTACTGTTTTCACCTGTTATTTACTGTTTTATCTTCTGTTCCCCTCACTAGAATGCAAGCTACTAGAGGACAGAGTCTTGCTTATTTTAATCATGGTTCTAGACCCAGCACGGCTCACGACGGGTACTCAGTATTTACTAAATGAATAATGCAGCAAGCCACTTCCCTACTCAGAGCCTCATTTCCTTCTTCCTAGGACGGGCCCAATTATCCCCATCTCATTGGTCGTTACGAGGCTTAAATAAGACAGTTATCTGTGACAGCTCAGCACAGCGCTTTTTGAGGAACGGTACAATGTAATGAGAAATCAAGATGGCATGAGACTCTCAAAATCCTTTGTTTGCGTGGGCGACAACCCCCTAAGACTGTTAACAGAACTGACAAAAACGCTTTTTCATCTGTCCTCCCAGCTGAGCTGCAACCACCCTGGGAGCCAAGAGTAGTCATTTGGGGAAAATGAAGTGCAGAGAAGCAAAGGCACTTGTTCCTAGAAGCTAACTGTAACGGCGAGGCCAAGCCTGGAACCCCGGCTTGCCGACCCAGGCCGCGAGTTCCCAGGTGCGATGGGTCAATACTCGGATTGTTATTTCCGGGCCAGCAGCAGGACAATCCGGGGCGGGGCCTGAGAAGCGTCTTCTAGGGCAACCGCCTCTCGGAGGCCCTCCCGGGACGGCGTTGCGGTGCAGGAACACGGACTCACCTCTTGGCCTCGGTGTCTTCCCCTCGGCTCATGCCCCCAAAACAGGTTCCGACCCCACGGTCGACCACGCTCAAGACGCGTCTGCCTCAACGGTCCGTGCCGCCAGGCCGCGGGTGACGCACTACGCCTGCGCCGCCCCACCGCTCCGTGACGTCATGACGCCAGCGCCGCCACCGCCGTCGCCGAACTCACAAGAGTCTTTTCCTAATATCCTGGGTGATAGCTGGTGAGTGGCCTCCGTACGGCTTGGAGGTACACGTCGGGTCCTGGTGCCAGAGACCTCTACTCAAGGACTTGACTTAGAGATCTGCGGGGGCCTGAACATGGTCTCCCGACATGTTGCATTCGAGTCCCCCTTGACCTTTAAGTCTGGGGGCGGGACCTGTCGCACCGGAGCGGGTCTCACCGGTTGGGGGCGGAACATGTCTCATCAGCCGGGAATTTCGAGGATTTGGGCTGTTCTGTGTGTGTCGGGGAGGGGGCGGGTGAGGGGGATCGCTTACCAAATTGTAGCCGCTATTTAGTAGCTCATCACCATAGGTGTAGATGATATTCCCGTGATAAAGAAACGGAAGCTGAGAAATCACGTGGATCTAGTAATTAATGGAGCATAAATTCCAAAACCTCATCTTTTAACCATTACTCTGTACTGTCCAGTGGCGAAACAGTTGTCATCTCAGTAGCCTCTCTCTCTTTACAAAGTGCTTCTGCAGCCATTATCTCTTTGATCGACCCTGTAACCTGGAAAAATGGTATTGTCTTCCACCTTTTACAGATCAGATCTAGAGAATTTGACCTATCTAAGGTCACATATCTGTAAGTGCTGGAACGAAGACCCTTTTCCAGGTCTTCTGTAAGTTTGATGCCCTTTCCTTTTACCACATTCTGTTGCATTTCTCAGAATCTTGGAGAGTTTTATAATTGGAAAGAATGAAAACCTGGCCTGACCGTTTATTTTACAGTTGAGGAAACAAAACTTAGGTAGGAGAAATGACTTGATACAAGTCACAGATTGGTAGTAGAGCGACCACAAATGCTTTTTGGATACAAGGTAGTTATGAATCTATGGTTGATGGTTGGCAGGGAATGATAAGATAGGAATATTGGAATCCAGACTTCCTGTCTCTTGGGTCAAAGCTCTTTCTCCGCCTTTAAAGGGTCTCATCCCTCCTTTGGCTGTACCAGGGACATGATATAGTCAGATTAAGGACTTAATTTTTCTAGACATTCATTCATGTGTCCGTCTCATTTGTTCAGTGTCTTCTGTGCTCAGGAACTGTGCTAGGCACTGGGGATACAGCACCGAACAAGACAACCATAGGTCAGTCCTTGTAGTGCTTATAGTCTCATGGAGGGACCTAGACAATGATCAAATAACTACACAAATATTAAGTGATATTGTGAAAGTAAGTGCTATAAAAAAAAAAAGTATAGGGTGCTATGAAAGTGGGCTGCAGGACATTTGACCTACTTGGGCTGGTAGAGATGGCCAAGGAAGACAGAACTCTGAGGAAGTGTTGCTTAAACTGAGATCCGAAAGAAAAATGGGAGGTAGTTCATTAAAGAGGTGGGGGAAGACTATTTCAAACAGATTCAACAGTATGCTTGAAGACCCTGGAACAGGAGGAATATTCAAGGAAATAAAAGATCAGTTTGCTTATTTGTAAAATGTCAATGACAGTCACAACTCTGGATATTGTAGGAATGAGATAATCCATGCTGTCAGTGTAAGAAACGTTCATACCTGTAGAGAATTTAAGAACCTATTTGAACGAAAACTGACATCAATTGCTGGAAAGCAAGATTTCGCATGCTCTGGCGAATGACAGTTTGCGGTTTCTTTATACATTTGGAATTAAGGAGGGAACATAAGATTACATTAGGGTGGGAGAAAGCAAAGCAGAGATTGGATTATAGTTATATTTAAAAGATTATGTGCTCTCTTGAGAGTAGCTACTTTGAAAAAGAACATTTCAAAGGTGTGTTAACCTAGATGCACAGAAGCAATGGACAGGGATTGTTAATGTAAAGGTAAACCTTTTGCTAAAGAAGTTACAATATATTCCTGGGGCGTGAGTACACCCCGTGGCCTGCTCAGTTAGAGTTTATGATTAGATTACCCTGTGAGGTTTCTTTCCATAGAACCCCCTTTTTTCGTCCACTGTGCGAAAGTATTTTATGTACAGCAAGGGCCTGTGTGTGTGCACACCGATATTTATAAAAAATGTACATTATAAGCTAATATACAGCTGGATTGGGAGGGGTTGCTGGTGACAGTGGATAAATCAAGATTCTGTGTTCCTCATCTAGTTCTTTCCGAAATTAAAGCGCACTTTCTATGAAAAATAGGAAAATTCAAGTTTTAAGAACGTCAACTTTGGAAAAAGAATATGTGCTTCAAATAGTTTCAAAAAATATCTCAACAGTTTGAATAATAACACCAATAATTGTACTGAGTGTTTCATGTACATAGTATAGTGTAGTGGTTAAGAGCACAGACTCTGGAGCCGGACTGTCTGAAATAAAATCTTGGGCAAATTATTTATCTATGCCTCTGTTTCTTCATCCATAAAATGGATATAATTATAGTACTTACCTCAGAAGGTTATCATAAGGCTTAAATGAGTTAATGTATGCAGTACAGCACTTAGAATTGTTTCTGGCACATATTTATCACTGTATAAGTATTGTTTCATTATTATTGTTACAATTACCTTTTTAAAGGCTCATCAATATCACCTTGATAAAGATGCAGTGGAAACTAGCCCAATAAGGTTAAGTGATCTACCCAAGGTCTCACAGGGAGTAAGTGGGGGAACTGAGATTCCAGTTCAGGACTGCAGTGCAAAGCCCGGATACTTCCTGTCATGGCTTTTTCTGGGGGCAGGTTAATTTTGTTGGATAATACTTGGGCTCCCATAACGATTCCTTTCCTTGACCTCATCTCTGCTGAACTGAGTGTTAATATGCATGTCCTTAAGGTTAAAAGGATCCAAGGGACTGTCTTTATTTCACTTCCACTTTGAAATTTCTTGACTTCTGTGCAATTAAAATCTACGCCTTAAGCATTTCAGCAATGTGGTTTATTTATAGAGTTGGCTTTCCGGTTCACGCGTACTGGGTCTGCTTTTGGGTGCTGCATTTTCTGTCAAAGGTTGTTTATTTCTAACCCATTTTGATTTCCTGTTGCTTTCTGGATTGGTATTATGACCTGTAACAGGAACACCAGGAAACCTGTCTTAAATGGAGCAGCCAGATTGAGACCCTGTAGATTAAAAAAACAAAAAACACACATTATTATACAGCCATATTTGGATATAAGTGTGGGTTAGGCATTGATTGGCTATATTAGGCAACAACCTAGATACGGAAACCTCACTTGGAGCCAAACTTTTGTGAACAGTTTTGCTGAAATAGGGCAGAACTGTTAGCTCCATGCCCTTGGACGGTGGCAGTCTCTTTGAGCCTTAGTTTCTACATCTGTAAAATGGAGATTATTATACTTTCTTTGTAGCATTATTAAGAAGATTAAGTGAAATAATAGGGATAAAGCAAGCAGCTCAGGCCCAACCTTAATTAATAGCAGCTATTGATAATTAAAGAAGAAGAGGAAAAATTATTCCTTTATTTTTAATTTTTTATCCAGGTCTGTTTTTACTCTCTTCATACACTGATCAATGACTTCTAACATTCCTTGTTATTAAAAATTCCATCAGGAGAAAATATTTGCCTTCGTGCTACTTATTGACTTAAAAAAATAATGGTAATAATAGCTTTTATTAAGCAGATGTTATGTTCCTGGCACTGTGCTAGGTGTTTTACATATACTCACCATCTCATTTTAAGATCAGGATATTTTTCTCATTTTGCAAATGAGCAAAGTGATGCCCAGAAAATGGAGTGAATTGCCCGGGGTTAAAATTTGCATGCGAATCTGACTGACCCTGGGCTACCTGTACATCAGCAGTGACATGCAAGATTTCTTTATTGTGTCTGACCCTGTCATGGAAGTCTTCGAAAGGAAAAGTGTCAAAACTATGAATAGATATCCCTTTGGGGGACTGCAGCTATCTGCTAGCCACTGGCCCAAGTGTTTTATCTGCATAAACTCATTTATTCTTCCCAACCCTAAGAAATAACTGTAATTATCCCCTTTTGACCATTGAGCAGGACTTTCACTCAGTGATGGAGCTGGCACTGGATCCCAAGTCTTCCTGGCTGCAAAGTCCATTGGACTGCATCAAAATTTAGGGTGGGGTTTTCTTTTGTTGTTGTTTTAATGAGGTATGAGACTGATTTTCAAAGATAGTACCTCCAGGTATTTGAGGCTAATTGTTTTTAATTTCTAGCTGAGTAATAACCAGATTCCTCGCAAAAGCACATTTGTCAGTTTGCTAAGACTGTGTTCTATACCAGAGGTAACTAGCTGTAGGCCGTAGTATCTTTCCATAGTCAAAGACCTCAGAAATACAATACGTAACTGTGTTAACACAGAGAAGGGTGGCGTTTTGCAGAGCTTTAGTTCCATAATATGGAAGACCTCAAACCTCAACCATGCTTCAGACTCACATTAAAGTAAAGTGCATTCTAATTGGTAATCAGGGCATAAGGAACCAAAGAAAATTTTAATTAAATACTGTCGCGTGAATTTTCCAGTCATTTTATGCCTGTTGAAATGGTTTTCTTACTTCAAGTCCTCTTCCAGTGCTCTGCCCTCCCTTTTTGTAGTATGACTTTATCAAGATTTTGTGCCTTCTCTCCTACAAGGATTTAATTAGCATCATTAAAGATTTAGACTGCTTTGCATTTGCTTTACGCAGTGTTCCTTGTGCACTGAGAGGCTTTTGGTACCGTGGAAAGAGCATGGCGATGTGGAGTCCTACTGACTTGAGCCAGTTACTGAAATCTCTTGAGCTTCAGTTTCTTTTTCCTGTAAAGTGGGGCTAATCATATTGGGTTGGCCAAAAGGTTTGTTTGGTATTTTCCTAAGATGGCTGTAGTAGCGCTTAGTGTCTTTAACTTCATTCAGAACAATTTTGTTAGATTGTATTGTGACAGCTGTTCATATCAGTATGCATTTTTTAAAAAATCAAAATTGGGGAATTTTTGCGTAGCCGTTTTAATATTGAAGATGGGAGAAAATAAGCAACATTTTTTGGCATATTATGGTTTATTATTTCAAGAAAAGTAGAAAGCAACTGAAATGCAAAAAAGGTTTGTGCAGTATATGCAGAAGGTGCTGTGACTGATCGAACATGCCAGAAGTAGTTTGCAAAGTTTCGTGCTAGAGATTTCTTACTGGAAGATCCTGCATGATTGTGTAGACCAGTTGAAGTCGATAGCAATCAAATTGAGACATTAACTGTGAACGATCAACGTTATACCACATGGGAGATAGCCGACATACGCAAAATGTCCAAATCAATGAAGTTGTTGATGAAAATGAAAAATGTGTCTTTTATTTCACAGAAAAAACTAAATGGACTTTTCATCCAACCCAATATTTCCTTGTACATTGTTGGGAGGAGGATTGGAGATAATGTATTTAAGTTGTCTAGCACATAGCTTAGTTTAAAGGAGTTGTTTGATAATTGGTACAAATTCTTTTCTGAAATTGTAATGGAGTCTGTTTTACTTAGATCTTTTTGTCTCATTCTTTTTAGTAGATGTTCACGCGGAGTCTTCCATCATGGCCTTGGGTTTAAAGTGCTTCCGCTTGGTCCGCCCTGCCTTTTCCAGCTCCCTGGCAGCCTTGACCAGACCTGTTTCAGAAGTTATGCTGAAGACAGTGAGTGGAAAACAGAGTGACCATGGGCAGTGCATGGCCTATCCAGCTGTACTGTCCCGTCCTTTTGCTACCAAGAAAGCCAAAGGTAGAGACGTGTGACCTCCTCACTTTCTTATATTTAACCCTTGAATTATTATAGCTGGAAGGATATCAGAGATGTACTGAATCTCTCTCTTTGCCACAAGAGGAAATGGTGTCTCAGATAATATACTTGAATAGCTTGAAACGTCACAGTGACAGAGAACCTAGGGTCTGTTTTCTCATTACCATGTTGCCACATATGTTACCATGGCTCAGAAATACCTAATTCTTTTCTTTTAAATTTAGAATTAGAGGTATAAGTGCCGAGCACACCAGTATGCTTGAGGCAGGGATCAGCGTATTTTCTTCTTATAGGAAGATCTATGTTGGAAGTAAAATTAAAACCAGAAGGTTGTTGGGTAAGGGGTATTAGAGCCGTGGATTTAGATGGATGATCTTAATGGTTTGTGTCATCCAAGAATGAGACTTTGATATACCCCAGATCTCAGCTTAAATGTCGCTTCCTCAGGGAAGCCTTCCCTGACCTCTTAGACTGGGTCAAGTCCCTTGTTACATGCACTTGTGCGCACTGTTATTTTACTTTTGATGTACTTAGCATAGCACTCATTAATTAGTTAATTCATTGTAGGTTTGATTATTGTTTGTTATATGTCTTCCATACTGGACCCAGTAGGGTAGGGTCTGTGTTTTTCTTGGTTAGCATCTAACAGGGCCTGACACATAGTATGTATCAAAAAATTTTGTTGAATACATGAGTGACAGAAAGTTGTCAAGCAGACCTGCTATTTGCAGCGGTGGGTCAGGGAGTCCACTCCTAAGGCTGGTGCTAGAAATATGTTGCTGAATGATTTTTCCATTAACTTTCCTTTTTATGGTTTCATGCAGACCTTCCCTTTTCTGTTAATAGGAAAATTAACAAATTGCTGAAAGATTATTAAGACATAGAAGACTTATATTCTGTTAATAGTGACAATAATAATAACTTTTGATTTATACGTTGTAAATTTTTTGGAAATTCACCCACATTTAATAATTTAAGCCTTATAATTATCCATGGAAGGAATTATACTTATCCAGTGAAGAAATTCTTATAATTATCTAGTGAAGCTCGGGTCTCACCCTTTTGCAAATGAGGAAACGTGAGCTACGTAGGTGAGACATGTGCCCGTGGTCATATCTAGTTAGCGGCAGAGCTAGAAACTGGGGGCTGCTGGCGCCCACAGCATTGCAGCCTTTTAGTAGCTGTGCATTAGCCATCACATGTGAGCAGCATCTTTTCATATTTAATTGGCTATTTAGTTTTTGGCTTCAGTGACCTCTTTACAAAGTTGGCTTGACTTTTTCTTTTAGTTTTATTTATTTCTTTTTATATTAGGAATGCTAATCCTTGTTGATTGTATGTGTCACAAGTATTTACTTAGCTTTTTACTTTATGGTCTTTTGTATCAGGTTCCTTACCTGTAAAATTTTAATGTGAATACTTGGTTTAAAAAAATCTAAAACTGAAAAAATTATTTTTATTGTTTCTAGCTTCTGTTGCTGTTCTTGGAAAGTATGCTATTGTGCTCAACTTTGACCCTTGATGGATAATTTGTCTTTTCTTGTTGGTTGTTTCTAAGATCTCTTTGTCCTTGGGTTTCTGCATTCACAAGAATCTCAGTATGAATTTACTTTTATCATCCTCTTTGGATCTTGTGTTTCTGAATCTGAAGATTTACATCTTTCATTGGTTCTGAAAATTCTAATTAGCCTGTTAAGAGCAATGAGGTTTTAAGCATGATGGCGATGCAAGCAAATAAAAATTTTTAAAAATCACTTGCTGCTTACTGGTTGGTTTCTTTGGGCAAAACATTGAAATGCCTGTGCCTCAGACTTCTCATCTGTGCAACGGGGACAATAATAATCCCTGTTCTTCCTGTTTCAAAGCTCCTTTGAATATCTAACAGAAGAATGTACTTGAACTTGCATTGCAAATTGCAATATGCTATACAAATAGCACAGGATCTAGCTCACTGTAGATGATCAATAATCTTTGTTGTGAATGAATCTCAATAAATTTTTGTTGAATATTTAATAAACAACTGTAGGATATTATTTAAATATTTTTTTCTCCTTCCCCCACCCTCCGTAAAGATATTCAAGAATATTTGTATTACTCACTGAAGTGATCTATATACACATACAAATATGTATGTACACATTACAAAATGCCTATGAAAAATTGCCATGATGGTTTAGATATAAAACAGGATTTTATTTAGCTTCTAATGCTGTTAATTTTCCAATTCAGTATTAATTCAGTATAGCCCAATGTAACTACCGCTGGTAACGTTTAATGTTTCTGAACTACTGTTCTGTTTGTCTGCACCAGCCATCAGATACTTTGCATGTCCTTGTCTTAGTATTCATTTTAAAATTAATTAATGTATTTCCTGTGTCTCTAATTAGATGTTAGGGAGGCAGCCTAATGAAAAGTTCATAGATTTAAAATTAGGGAGATCTGGGACCACACCTTGGTTTTACTCTTTCATGACATTGTGACATTAGGCAAGTCGTTGTACCTTTCTCGTCTTCTGTTTATTTCTCTGAAACATAAGGAATTAATTTACTTATGGGGTCCATGCCATGTGGGCATTGCTCTTTTAGGTATTTGAGTTACCTAATTTGTATCCATGTAGCAACCTAGCAATACAGGTATTATCCTTGCTTTGCAGGTAAGGAACCTGACACTCCAAAAAGTGGTCTCATGCCCAAGGTCATAAGGCTCGTTTGCATCCTAGCCAGGATTTTCACCTGGGGTATCTCTTTATAAACTCCGGGCCTTCACTAGTATCTGAGAAAGTGTTGAGCACAGTGCTGGGTCTCTAGTAGACACTCTGTAGGTGCAGGCTTTTTTATAGGGCAGTGACAATGTTCTATAATTTTCCAGCACCTGGAATTTTGCTCTGCACATAGTAGGCACTTCTTCACTGATTGTTTATTGTCTCTGTTTATCGTCTGCTGTTCTTTTATTCATTGAATATTGACTTTCTAGCCAAAGGGAAAGGACAGTCCCAAACCAGAGTGAATCTTAATACTGCCTTGGTTGAAGATATAATCAGATTGGAAGAGGTGGAAGAAGAAATGAAGTCTGTGTTGGAAGCACTCAAGGATAATTTCAATAAGACGGTCAACGTGAGGACTGCACCAGGTTAGTGACCGAACCAATATTTTGGAGAAGGGTGCAATGGGAAGATCAGGGCCTTGGCAGAGCGGCGTTTTAGTCCGGGCTTTGACACTGACTAACTGGCAACCATGGGCAGTTACTATACTTTTTCTGGTCCTCAGTTCCCTTGTCTAATTCCTACTTTGTAGCTTTGGGGTAGGAATTAAAATAAGTGAGGTAACATATGTAACGGTTCTAGCACAGAGTTTGGCACATAGTTAACATTTATTTCTCCATTCCGCAAATAGTTGTCTACTCTGAAATAGGCATTGTGCTGGTACACAGTGGTGAACAAAAACAAGCATGGTCTTTGCTCTCATGGAATTACGCTCTCAAAAATTAGGAGTTTTATGATGACTGTAATAAACACTATTATGCTACTAGGTATTAGCCTCATAGTAACTGACATCTTCAGTCTGATTTTTCCAATTTGTCCTATTTGGACATTCTTATCCCTTACTAGGAACCAACTGGCTACAAACCTGCCCACCTGAAGCATTTCTGTACCCCTGAGCTTGACCAGGAAGATTACGTTTGGGTTAATAACTTCCTGAAAGTGGCTTTTCTAAGTGGGAAATGTCAGAACTGTCTAGGAGAACTGTTTGCAGATGTGATGGAAGAAGTGGGTTGTCAGCTAATGGTGCAGGCAGGCAGGAAAAATCCAATTGCTGTTAAATTGGCCTTTTGGAAATTGTCATCATACTAGAGTCAAGCCTGGGACCCCCTCTGAAGGTATCTCTATCTGTGGGAGCTTGGGTTGTTCCCACTCACATCTTGGTTTGGATAGTTCATAAGGAAACTAGAGAATATTTCAAGAACTTATTCTTAAGAAAACCAAGTGAAAAATATATGGCTCCATTTATAAACACCAGCAGAAACATACTGAGTTCAGAGACAAGATCCAGTGTGAAACCAGAAGACCATTCCGTCATTTGTCAACCTTTAGACTGGGGCGTTTCAGCTTTTGCTGACAGTAGAGCGTGCCATTCAATCTCTCCCAACTGTTTATTTTAAACTTGCTTATTATTTTAGGTATGAAACTGATAAAGTGCTTTGTCTCCCCTGTGCTTTCTGGCCTGTTAACATTCTGTAGCCGAAACCAGAGAGTAGTTTGAGAGGAGCTCAGGGAGAAATGTGATACTTAAAATTAGCCAGCGAGCTCCACTCTTGTTGAACTTAAAAAGATGATGGGCCTGGAAAGAGGTTGGGAGTGTAATTTGTTAAAAGTTAACCTCTGAGAAAATGAGGGGCAGGAATGAGGCTGAGGGAGATCCTCACTGGGGACAGATTGAGGGAAGAGGATTCGATGCATTACGCTGGTGCAGGTTCAGGGAGCGGGAGCACCACATTGACGCCGGGAAGCCCATGCTGGGACTTCTGTGGCAGAGGATCTCAGGCAAACCAGGAAAGCTGAGTTAAGAGCCATTTTCAGAAGGCCTCTTGCTGGTATTTCCTCTTTGCTTCTTTCTCTTTAGGGTTTTGTTTGTGTAACATTTTACGTAGGACTTGGAGCCATGAAGAGACTGGGTGAATCAGGCTGAATGTAGCCAGTCTTTTTTTGGCTAGATTCTTCCATATTATCTTTCATTCCTGTCTGAACCAGTAGGCACTTTTCTTCTTACACCTCCGTCTCTCTACCAACAGTTTCTGTCTCTGAGGTAGTTGATTGTTTTTAATAGTTGTCTAAGATATGGGTTTATTCCTTTGTGTCTTCTTACCTTCTCTCACGCACCCATCCACACATACATTCATTTATTCATCAAAGCTTTACTGAGCACTTATTGTATGCCGCTTAATAGGTGCTGTAGATAGAGAAAAGACATTCTCCCCACCTTCGCAGAGCCTAGAGCCTAATGTGAAGGGATAGACATAAACCAAAATGTATAAAATTATCGTAAATCAGAGTGGTGAAGACCTTAGCTCTGGGTTTGGTCACACCTGGGTTTCAGTTCCAGGTCTATTATTAAGGGCTCTTGCAGTCTCAGGTAAGTTACTCTGTGTCTCTGTTTCCTCATCTGTAAAATGATGGAACGATCAGGGTTATTGTGATAATGAAAGCAGCTAAACTATAGATGCATTTAGCACAATGTCTTGCTCATAGGAAGTGTTCAGCAAATACTGGTTATCATTATTACAGAAGTCGGCGTAGGATGTTTGGAAACTCGTAAGAGGATTTGTAACCCAGCCTAGGAGGTAAGGTCAGATTTCTGAGTTTAGAAACTATCGTAATTGAGCATTTAAAAATGAACAGGAGTTACCTGAACAGTCAAGGGCATTCGTGTCAGAATCACATGGTGATCTTTAAAAAAAAAAAAGTTACAAGTTCCTCCCAAACCATAGGCTCCCAAGCCCCTATAGAATTGGGATCTCTGGGGGTAGAGCCCAGAAATCTAAATTAAAAAGCTCCCTGGCGATTCTGACGCACAGCCCAATTCGAGTTCCACTGGTATTAGGGAAAGAACCTCGACTGGAGTTAGACTTAAGCATACCTGAACTTGAGGGGCTAGCAAGAGTTTCCTTTGTAATGCTTATTTTTTGGTGCTTATGTACGTGGTTGTTTACACTTAGCTGTAGCCTTCATTTTAATCCTGTAAGGTAGTTATTTTTTGACTGAGCTGGAAACCAAGGTATAGAGAAGATAAGTAAACTTGCTTGCAGTTTCATGGTTAATAAATGGCAAAGTTGCTGGAGGGGTGACCAACTCTTTCCAGTTTTAGCTCTCAAAGTCTTGTGTCTCGGGAACCCCTTAGGCCCAGGCAAGCCAGGATGGTTGGCCACCCTGGTTGCTGGTAAGACATTCCAGCCTAGTTCTGTCAGCACGTCAAAGCTCTTTCTCTCACATGACACTGCTGTGCCTATGAAAGCCCCTTGAATAATCTTGCCACACTGATAAGGGCCCCCTAAACATTAGCTGGATCTAAATTAGGCAGGGACTTAGGTGTGGGGCTACTAAGGTCCTTCTAAATTCTAAGACCCTATAATTTGTTTTTAGGATCCCTTGATCACATCACTGTGGTAACTGCTGACGGGAACTTTGCTTTAAACCAGATTGGCCAGATCTCCATGAAGTCGCCACAGCTGATTTTGGTGAACATGGCCAACTTCCCAGAGGTAAGGTGGCCTTGCCAAAAGGGTCCTTATTCGTGACCTCTTTTGGAGTAGAGGAGGCTGGGTCACATCAGGAGGAAGTATTCCCTTCATCTTGGGATGAAACAAAAGACAAGGCATAATAAAGGGAATTTAGGGATAAGGAATAGCTCTTGCCTGTTTCTAAATTCCTTTTCTGTTACACTCAAACACTATAGAAGCCAGGCAAGTAATCTGAGTACTGAAACAGGCCCCATCTAAGAGAACAATAGTGGCGATGCAGTGATTGGCATTTGGCCAACCTGGAGGGGGCTAGGGTAAACCGGGGCAAGGGGGGGTGATCTGTGCCCTGTCTGAAGGGAGCAGCCTCTCTGCCCAGCTCCTGCTGGTCATTGCCAGTGTCACCAGATATTAAGATTTTTATTTCTAGAAGAACCTGTAATCCAAATTTTTATAATAAGATTCTTGTTAAATATTGATAACTAATCACTTTCTTTTTAAAGATTGTGAGGGAAAAAAAACCAACACATAATGAGCCACCAGTTTGTGGCTTCTGCTTTAGCATTTGGAGCAGGTCCTCCAGGAAGTCATGTTCCTTTCAAACCGCACTGACCATTGCAGAATGTTGCACAGAGCACAGTGCTTCCAAGACCAGCAGGCGGGTTGCATTAGATTATTGCAACCTTGGGGCTGTGCTTTTAAGTCTAGGTGAGGGAGACAATGGGCTTTTTTTAAAACTGGTCCAGTGGGAATTAACCTGGATTGGGAGTCCTAGAGGACCCGGAACATGGTCCCATCTCTACTGCGAGCTGGCTCTTTGACCTTGCTTCACTCTCTGGGCCTCCTTCCTCATTTGTTAGTAGGAGGTGAAGGAATCTGAAGTCCCTTCCTTTCCCATTGTCTGTTTCAGTGTGTCTGTCCCAAAAACTTAGATCGAAGGTGAACCTGCTCAATTTGGCAAACTGGGTTAGAGATGTGAGTAAAAAAAGCCCTTGCCGTGAACACTTTCAAATCAGAAGGTAACGTGCCAGGCACAGTCCCCCATTCCATTCTCTGTACTGCAGCCAGAGTGAACTTTTAAAAATATACATTGGATTATGTCATTCTCATGCTTTACATTTACCAGTGGCTTCAAGTAATCTTTTTTTTTTTTTTTAATCCTTATCCAAGGACATGCTTATTGATTTTAGGGAGAGGGGAAGGGAGGGAAGAGAGAGGGAGACAAACATCAATGTGAGAGAGAAACACCAATAGCCTCTCTTATGTGCCCCAACCAGGGACCAAACCAGCAGCCCAGGTATGTGCTCCAACTGAGAATTAAACCTGCGACCTTTCAGTTTGCCCGACAACACTCCAACCAACTGAGCCACACCAGCCAGGGCCAAGTAAGAAAAAAAATTACTGTGGCTTAGAAGGCTTTGTACGGTGTGGTCCCTGCCTGTGTGTCCCAGTGTCTCTAGTCCTGCGCCACTGTCATCCTTGCACACTGCTCTGGCCACACTGGGCTTTCAGTTCCTCAAACGCTTTTGCATCCCTAGGACTTTGCCCTTCCCTTCGCTTGGAACACGCTTGCCTGATATTTGCTCTCTCTCTGTTTATTTATTTGCCTTTTATTTTTTGTTTTTATTTCTTTATATTTTTATTGAATTGATTGGGGTGACATCAGTTGGATCACACCTTAAATGTCACTTTCCCAGGGAAGGCTCCCCTCATCTGCCCAATCTAAACCATTCCTCCACACCAACCTCTCTTACGAGCACAGTTCCTTTCTTCATTGCACTTACCATTATTAATAGTTACATGTTTACTTGCATCTTGATTTTCCATCTCACTTTCACTGGATTGTGAGCTGGGAGTGTAGGAATCCTGTCTAACTCGTTCATTGTGTCGAGCACCTGAAACAGCGCCTGACACAGAGGAGCGCTCAGTAAATGTCCTTCAGGTGGTTGAATGCTTGTTTTTAGGTCGATGGAAGGGACGCTCACATTCCTGGTGTTGCTGAGGAGCTAAGAAATGGACGGAAAGGGAACTGACACCTCTTTCTCTTTCTGGCCCCCTCTGCACTGCTGAGGCCTCTCTGCCTGGCTCATCTAATCCCATAGGCACTGCAGGCCAATTTAGGGGATAGCCTCCTAATTACACAGCTTGAAGACCTCATCAGGCAGATTGCTTTTCAGAGCCAGCCACTTCTGTTATTAAATGGCAAATGGCATTCACAGAAGAAGCACCTGATTGGCCACCAGTGCATCTTAGGAGGCAGGAGGAGGTATCAACAGCTTATTTTTTTCCTAGGAAGTTGGAGTATATCTTCGTTTTTCAACCGAGGCATCTTTGCCATTTCGCCAAGTTGAAATTCTGTGGGTTTTGAAGGGGGGAAAAAAACCTCCAACAAAAAACCTCCAACAAAAAACCTTTACGAGTATCTCAACAGAGAGGCTCTTTACAAGGACAGAATGAGGAAGTGTGAGTTACATTGTCTTTGGAATTCCTTTATCTCATCTGGGGTATGTATTAAACAAATAGTCTTAACTAAACATTTCCTTCCTCCACTTTAGAAGCTGTCCATAGAGTACCCAGGTCCGTAGCTTCAAAATGCTTAGCTAATACTCTCTGTGTTTATGTAATTCCTTTCTGTTTCACATGCGGTTGGCTTTCTTTCCAAACCTGCGCATTTCTGTGTCATGCTGTAGTGACACGATGCAGATTTACATGCATAATCTTTTCAAATGCATTGAAGACAGAAAACTGTGTTGCATTTGTTTAACATGTGTCCTGCTTGATAAATGATACACATAGTTACTGCTTTTCATAAACTTGCCTGCAGCTAGAGTTAATGATGGGAAAGAAAAGAAGGGAGTAAAAAACCACAGCATGATTTGCACAAGGCAAGTGAAAAAAAAAAAAATTGCAGGCTCCATTATTGCCCTCGTGAAAGGAAGAAAGCTAATGTGTACTGAGTGTCCACTGTGTTGCCGGGCACTGCCTTCTCATGTTTTATTTCACGTGATCAACACAGGTGCTCTCTCAAATTAAGCATTATTCCATTTTATGGATGAGACCCCTGAGGCTCAGAGAAGTAAAGCATCTGCAGGTTCACTTTGTTGTGATAGATCCAAGATTTGAACATAGATCTGTTTGACACTAACACCTGTACTCCTTTTACCCTCCATTCATTCAACAAACACTTTTTGAGTCCGTGCAAGTTACTAGGTTTTATTTGAGGTGCTGGAATTCACTGATGATTAAGACAAACAAGGCTCCTACTTTCATAGGCCTTACATTCTAGGGACTCTGGAATAGAAGGAAAATTGAAGGCCAGTTATTGATTGAAACGGTGCCAACCAAGTTGACTTGAACCCAAAGGGTCAAGGACTTGTTCACCTGTCTACAAAAGTTTTATCATCTTTGGTCTTTAAGCATAGATTAACTTAAGAATGGTAAGAGCAGGCATTGCTCATTGATGACAGCACCCTTTCCTGCCTGACCCCAGATGGAGTCTATGATCTTTCTTAACATAGCACTCCAAGCAGCCACAACAGTTGGTCAGTGTTGCTGTTTGCCCTGGGGTACCGGTGAGCACCCCTTCAGTGAGGGGACAAAGGCTAAGATCAACGATGGAAATTCGCACCCTGGCCAGTGGCTCAGCTGGTTGGAGCATTGCCCATACACCAAAAAAGAAAAGAAAAAAAAGAGAAAAAGTTCATTCCCCAGTCAGGGCAGATACCCAGGTTGCAGGTTTGATCCCAGGTCAGGATGCATACTGGAGGCAACCGATTGATGTTTCTCTCTACCATCCATGTTTCGCTCTGTCTCTCTCCATTCCTCTCTCTCTAAAATCAATAAACACATCCTTGAGTGAGGATTAAAAAAAAAAAGAAGATGGAAATGAGATAGGAATACAAGTCTTTTTATCTGAACCATGAGTAGTTCAGAAGTCATGTTGGGAAAATGACTGTAATTCCCCGAGTCTTTGCATCCTACCACATCAAACTAAAATATACATGTTTAGAATATTTTAGAGCTACCTCTTCTAGTAGGTTTCTTTGCAAAATGAAACCTCTACTGATTTACATTTTTTTTTCCTGCACATGAAAGGACACAGACCAAGTAAAGTATAAAGTAAGGTTTTGGGGGGTTACATAAATGAAGTAAAAGTAAGGAGATGAGTTTTTCCAATAGATCTGAACCTGTTTATTAGTATACTCCTTCAACAAGCTTTTACAGAGCACTTTACTGTGTGCCTGGCTCTGAACCTTGTATTGGGAAGATGTAAATATTGAGACAGTGTCTAGCCAGCTTGGTATCAGCAGTTGGGGCTCTTGCACCTATAGGGGAAGGTTATATGGAAACATTTGGGTCCAGCTGTGAAAGGGTGGGATGGTGGTGGGATGTTACCACAACGAACTATCAGTCATTCAATGAGAAGCATCAGAAAAGGAGGATTGGGAGGCCACCTCTTCAAAGTGGAGATTCTCCCTTTATTGTTAACTTTAGAAAACCTGTGTTTCATTTTATTAAGGAAAATAGCTGTTCTCCTGCAGGGGAATATTTCATTTCTTTAGCTAACTCTTTTATTTACTTTGGCCAAACCCTTAATACACCAGACCTAATTCCAAATTATTTTTGGCTATTAAAAAAAAAAAATCAAATCCCCTGTGCTACACTCACTGAGTACATGGAGCTAGAGCATCTAGAAGAAAATGTAGGCAGAATGATGTCACTGAACTGAGAACTGAGGAGCCTGGTGTCTACTCTTAACGCTGTCAGCAAGTGGAAGTGTGACTGGTGTGGTCCTCACTCCGCGGCTCCGGGTTCTCCGGGAAGACCGTTTGTGCTTAGGGATGTGACCTTACCCAGCAGGCCCCTGTATACATAAGGAAGGGACTGTGCTTGGTGATGTCACAGATCCCTTCCAGCTCCAGTAGTCTGTGGTCAGAGGTATCATTTTAACAATTTACTGTTTTAAGCAGTGGCCAGCCACACTATTAGAGTCTGTGTAGAGCCTCCCAAGGAAATGATTCATCTGCCTGTGAAAGTTCTGATTTATCTTTTGACCTTATGGCTTCTCATGTCCTTGTATAATTAATGGTATGTCGAAAATTAAATAGATAAGTTTCTTAGGCACCTCCTCAAAAACCAAAGCAAACCCTGGGAAAGTAAAATAGGTATATGCCACAAACCCCATCCTTTTGAACCAGAAGTCTAGGGAGGAACTCAAGGCTGAGAATTGACCCCATGAATCCAAGTGATGTGGATTGGCTCTGGTCAAACCTAAAATTTTTTGGAAAATGCCGGGGGCCTCATTTTTATGAATTCCACGTTGTCATGCCAGTGAAAGTGTCTCTGTCCCACACTGCCATCTTACCCTTCAGGACTGCACATTAGGTGTGGTGGTGATGTTGCTTGGGGTAAGGTGAGGCACTGTGGGAAACCAAAGTACCAGCGCACAGTCAGGCACAGTAGAGAACAGGGCTATGTCAGAGAAGACCCTGGAGGATGACAGTCAGGACAGCAGTGCATCAGCAGCTAAGTGATGACATTAGCTCTGCCTTGTGCGGGGCTTTCGTGCATTCTTGCCTCTGTATACTAAATGTATATATCAACGTCCCCGGAAGTTCCTGTGTGGGCCAGGTACAGAGCCAGATGCATTGCTCATGCTGCCTCATTCAAATTCAACCCCCTCTGAGGTGTAGGTACCCCATGGTGTCAGATGATGAAACGGAGGCTCAGAGAGGGCAGGCTGGTTGCCCAGGGTCACATGGTGAGCAGGGCTGGGATTGGAACTGAGATCTTTCTGACCCCAGAGCCCATGCGTTTAGCCCACGCACCATCCTGCCTTTCCTGGAGCACACACCAGCAGAGCCCTTGCTCGTTCCAGAGCATGAGCGAGGGTGGTGTGAGTGTAGATACGAATGAGTTAAATTTATTTACTCATTCCAAATCGGCACTGGTATATTTTGAGTGTAAAATGTCAACTGGAATTTTTAATGTATAAAATCTTTCATCTGTCTTTACACCAATCTTTGCACAGACCAGCCCCCCTCCCTTGAGGATTTATTGTGGTTTTGATCTGTCTTGCCTCAAACCATTGAAATCTTTTCAAAGAAGCAGAGCTGTTTTCTTTTTATTTTTTCCTTCTCTTTGCTTTTTTTCCTCCCGCAGTACACTGGTACCAGGAGTGGACATAGTTTGCTATTCTGCTTGATCAAAGCACTCTGCACCAATGTAACTTCCTGATCTTACTGGTAACAGAACTAAATGTTTCCATGTTCTGCCAAGATGGGTTGCCAGTTATCGACAGAGGGCTTGCATCTGGTAATAATTATTTACTAATTCTGTTTACCTTTTGATCTGGTTTTCAGTGTACAGCTGCAGCTATCAAGGCTATAAGAGAAAGTGGAATGAATCTGAACCCAGAAATGGAAGGGACGCTAATTCGGGTACCCATTCCCAAGTAAGTTTGGCTGAAATTTATGTATTTTGATGCAGTGGGGAAGTTGTTCTTGGAAGGAAACCAACCCCATGAGACTATTAGGCTGATAGCATACTTTACCTATACTACCCATCCTGGCAAATTCCAACATCTTTTGAGGTCCAGTTTACGGATACAGAAATACTTATTGAGTACCTCTTATGTACTAGGGGCTGAAGATGCAGCAGTCAACCTGATAAAGCCCTTATCCTCATTAGTTTACATTCTGGTGGAGAAGATGGGACGCATAAATAGATAAAGCCATTCCAGATAATGAAACACTACGTGGAAAGAAAAGGCAGTGAGACCCAGTAGAGAGGGACTTGCTGAGGGCAATGGTGGCAGGGACAATTTTAGCTTGGGAGGACTCTTTAAGGAAGTACCACTTGCTCAGACCTGAGTGGTGAGGAAGAGTCATTCTTGACAAAGGACTTTTCAGGCAGAGGGGACTACCAGGACCAAGGCCCCAAGACAGAAAAGATCTCAATACTTGTAATCTTGAATCTGTGTTTCTTAAAGAGTTATTTTTACATTAGCCCTTGCTTGTTGAAGAATTTTAGGCATAAGAACAGACTATTGTTAATTATATAAATATATGGAACTTAGACTTTTAAATAAATAAAAATGTACAGTAGTCCCCCCTATATCTATGGTTTTGCTTTCAGCATTCTTTACCCACGGTCAGCTGTGGTCCAAAAATATTAAATGGGAAATTTCAGGAATAAACAACTCACAAGTTTTAAATTATGTACCATTCTGACTTGCGTGATAAAATCTCAAACCATCTGCTCCATCGCACCTGGGATACGAATCCTCCCTCTGTCTAGCATGTCCATGCTGTGAATGTTACCCACCCCATGGTCACTTAGTGGCTGTTGGGGTTATCAAGGTGACTGCTATGGTATTGCTATACTTGTGTTCAAGTCGCCTTTATTTTACTTGACAGTGGCCCCAGTGCAGAGTAGTGATGCTAAGAAGCCATGAGGCGCTGTAGCCAGGAACTAGACCCAGGCTGAGTAAATTCCAAAGCCTCAAGATACACCCATGTTAGCAACAAGCATTAATCCCCAAAATGAGAGTCCAGGAACTTTCCCCACTGAACCGTTTCCTGCGTTATGACCAGAAAATGACCATCTTATTCCATTGTGTTCTCAGTACTGTGCAAGTCAGAATTAATCCTCTGCCTTTAAATCATATGAATTGGAAGCAATATAGCCTAGTGTTTAAGTATCAAGTAGACCTGGGTTCAAGTCCACTACCTGTTTGCTTGGTTAGTTCGTTGATTTACTCAGCAGATTTTCTGCCGAAGTGTCATGTGCCGGGCTCAGCCCCAGGTGCCGGAGACGTACAGACCTGATGTTTGCCTTCATGGAGTTTGCCTGCAGTTTACTTGTGGAACTTACTATACCCACAGTTTATAGATGAAAAAATTGACATTCACAGAAATTAAGGGACTTGCCCAAGTTCACATGGTCAGGAAGTGGCAGCCAGGATTTGAATTCTGAGTTTTCTGTTAGCAACGTATAGGTTCTTTTCCTGTACTCTCTGACTAGATGTGCAGCCCTGGAAAGTGATAAGCGTCCTCATGGACATTAGAAGCAAGATTGGCAAGTGGAACGGATAGTTGTCAGCAGGTTTATTTTTTAGTCCTTGTTCCCCTGTCTGTGAAATCTAGGAAAAGCCGCTTAACCTCTGTGAACTTCAGTTTGCACATGTACTAGAAGAAGAGGCTGTTCTCAGTGGTCTGCGAGGTCCATCGTGGGGCTCCACAGTTCTGTGAGGCTATGAATTTATGCTGCTAAATGCTCGTTGCTGGCTTCACTTCCTCTTGGAGTGGCCTGATTGTGTATCCTATTTTTCTTTCGAAGACCTAGTTCATATACTGTGCACCTCTGCAGCCCCCACAGGACTTAACGATCGCCGTTGGTGCAGAGTATGTAAGTCTGAAGGATCAGTGAGTCTAACTTGAATTTCCAAAGACCTGGGGCTCTGTTACATTATATTTTACATTATTTTATGTTAGCTAATGGGCGTAATCCAAGAGAAAGTTGACGGACCAAAACCGTCTGCTCCTGCAAACCTCATTTTTTATATACTTTCTTCCCTTTGACAAGGTGGTAAGGTCAGGAGGCCCCTTACTGAATTGTACGTTTGGTAGTTTTCCAGATAAAAAATGAATGATCTGTTCTTTATTATGGAGGCTGTGTCATGTGAGAGGATAAAGGTTGATTTAGACGAAAAAAGGACCAAGGTTTATATTTGGTGTTGGCAGTGACTTCCATTTGATTCTGGGCATGTCACCCTAGCAGCTTGCTGCCTTCTAGTTCCTCATTTGTAAAATAAGCAAAGTAATAATGATAGGTAGAGATTTGATAGGATAAGTCGAGAAAATAGATTAAGGAGTATGATCTCCTTAGAGGAAAGAAGTTATATAAATATAAGATATTCATATTATTTTAGTATACTTTGAATTAAATATATATAACACACACAGGGAGGTGCAGAAAATAAGTTTACAGTTATATGTGAAACAGTTTATTCTTGTATTATTATTTATTTATTATTGTATTATTTTCCATGCAACCGATGGCAAACCTCCTTTTGCCTCACCCCGTATATACACACACACTTGAGGAGAAAAGGAAGGAGTGAGGAAGAGAACTAATATTTGAGTACCTACTATGTGCCAGGAACTGTGCTTGACATACACAGGGAAGGTGAAAAAGGACAGGTAAACTTGAGCCTTCGTCTCGCAGAAGCACGCAGCTGAGCTCTGGCTCCTCTGCTTCTTAGCCGCGTGGCAATGGCGACTGTCTCCGCCCCTCTGAATCTCAGAGAGCTCATCTGTGAAATGTTTGTAAGACTCGCCTTATGTGGTTGCTGGGAGATTTCAGTGAGATAGTGTTTAGCAAGCACCCAGTTAGCGCTAGCAAATGTTCTTTTATTCCCTTTCACATGTAAGTAAGATCATCATTCCCTTCTGAGGATGAGGAAACTGAGATGCGGAGAGGTGAAGCCGTGGCTCCAGGTCACACAGCTGGAAACGGGCAAAGCTGTGAGGAGGAAGCGAACACACCAGAGCTGACGTCAGGAGTTTGGGAGGCAGGAGGGAATCAGTAGCATAACTTCCCAGGATCAGTTTCTGATTATACCATGTTGAGTTTAGTTCTAGGAAAATTTGCCTTTCCTGATTGATCGTGATTCTTCTCTGCCTAATGATAGTCGGCAAGTTTGCCTTTTTCCCTTAATCCCGGATGCCCAGAGCTAAGTTTTATTTTCGGTTGCAGCAGATCTCAGAGAGTGCTTCACCCTCATTGCATGCCTTCGATTCTTATTTTCTCATTTAAAATTAGTCTACTGAGTATGTGACTCCTAACCGTAATCTGCCTCTGATCCTTTGGGGAAGTAGGTGGAAGATAAATCCTAAATCAATAAGAGGTCAGCCTTGGGGCTTGAAGCGGACTTATCGCTAAGTCCTCTTTTCACAGCCTTGGGAAACCAGCCGTGTGTGGCTGCGTGTGCATTTCTCTCCTGGCTCTTCTCAGGAAACGGGCACTGGCCTCAGGAGCTCTGGGTTATGTCTGTACCCACTGGCAGTGTGTATAGCTTTGGTCTTCTCCCCTGGGCAGTGCTCTTTGATTTAGAGAAGTCAGTCAAGTGGATGGATTCTTTGAACATTCCCTTCAATCCAAATTCACAGAAACCCATGGAATCAAAGTTGGGGTGGTATTTATTACCCACCTGCACTAACATTGCAGTGCCGGGAGGTGCCATGCGGGAAGCTGCGCGGTTCCTCTCCAAATCCTCACGGCACTGCTGAGGAGACCCTTCTTCTTCCTCCTTCTTCCTTCTTTTTTTAAAGATTTTATTTATTTTTAGAGAAAGGGTAAGGGAAGGAGAAAGAAAGGGAGAAAAACAATGATTGGTTGCTTCTTGCACGCTATCAACTAGGGACCTGGCCCACAACCCAGTCAGGGGCCCTGACTGGGAATCGAACTGGTAACCTTTTGGTTTGCAGGATGATGCCCAACCCACTGAGCCACACCATTCAGGGCAGGAGACTCTTCTTATGCCCATTTGATGATGAGAGACCTGATGTTCATGGAACTTAATGCCCAGTGTTATATATTTACTAAGTGGCCCAGCTGCATTAGAAAACACAGGTCTCTTTTACTGCCTTTGTTCCTGTTCTCGTCTCTTCATAGACGGTCTCTGGCGTATCACTCTTTCATTTCCTAATCAGAGGCCCTGAAAAGTTTTGAGCATTAGTTTATTTTGACCAGACATATTTTTGCCTCCACCCTATTTTATGTCTTCATTATACGCCCAAACAAGCAAACACACACTCTCTTATTCATTGTTTTACCAGATATCAGTGAGAAAACCACACAAAGTAGGACAAGGCTGCTTTGGTTTGAGAGCACGGAGTTCATGTCTGATTTTAAATAAACCTGTAAGGAATCACAGATTCACCGGGAAAATAAAAGTGCATGTGATTGACTCATCCTCCATTAACGTGGCATATTTCCTTGACTGTCCCGCTCTCTCATTGTGTTTTATCAGTGTCTGAATTGCTTTTATTTTAAGTAGATTTAAATAAAAAATGAAAATACCCCTATTCTGTTCTCCATAGGGAACCACTTTCAGCACCTTGATTTTCTAGATTTTTTCCTATGCAAATTCAAATACATATCTGTGTCTCCTCCATCTTTCGTGTAATGATATGGGATTATATTATACACACTACTCTGCACTTTTTAAAAACTTAACAGTATGTCACTGCTTTCTCTGATGAGAATTCTTCCCATTCTTTTTAAAGGATGCATTAGTGTTTGCACTTCATATATAGCATTAACCAGTTCCCAGTTGTTGAATATCTTGGTTCTTCAAAATTTTACTCTTTTACTCACAGTGTAATGATTCTCTAAGGCGGTTCCATTCTTCTGGGAGTGAGAAGTGGTAGAGAGGGGACTGTAATTGGGAAAAAAGCGAATGGAATGTGGGGGCTTCAGTGTAGCTGTTGCTGCTTAATTGTCTCGGTGCCTGTTTGTGACAGTGTGCTGTATGCTGCCATGCTCCTTAGAGATGGGGACATTTCTGGGCCAGACTACCATCTGCAACACACTCAAGGACCTCTCCAGTGGTCCTCAGGCCCAAACTTGACATCACTGTTTTAGGAAAATACATTGATATTTAAATGGCTCTCCTAGCTCTACCTGGCAGTAATAATATTAAGCACAGTGACTGTTTACTGAATGAACTATATTTTAGACCCTATGCTATATTATTCACCTCACTTCATTCTATTATTCATTATTATTATTATTTTTTAATCCTCACCCAAAGACATGCTTATTGATTTTAGAGAAAGAAGAAGAAAGAGGAAGAAAGAGAGAGACATTGATGTGAGGGAGAAACATCAATTGGTTGCCACCCCCAGCCCTGACCAGGGATCAAACATGCAGCTTTGTGGTGTACAGGACAGCGCTCCATCTAGCTGAGCCACCCAGCCAAGGCTATTCCTTGTTTTTATACACATGAGCTAAGTAAGCCCAAGGCAGGTTAAATAACTTTCTCAAGTTCACTTAGCTAGTAGAGTTGAGCAAAAGTTAAATATGGGTTCTTTTTGACTTCAAAGTCTGTTCTTAAACCTATGGACTTTTAAGGGCACTTTTTGTTTTGTGTTTGTTTGTTTTTATAGCAAGGGGCAGTAATTAGTATTTTAAAATTCAATTATATAGCAATTCAAACCACGTGGAACAGAATTTCCAAAGCTCAAATCAGGATGCATAGTTTAAAAGTGAGTTTGTGTGCCATTTTTTTTGTTGTGAGAGGCAGTCTGGAATATAGAGTGTTTGTTTTTAATCAACTTTATTGATGATGTATAACTTACAAAAAGTGAGCCCACTTCAAGTGTATATGATGAAGATTTTTGAAATATATGTGTCCCTGTAACCATACCTCCGTCAAGATACCGAGCAATCATCCCAAAGTTCCCCCGTGCCCCCTTGGAATATCAGTCTTCAATCCTCCCCTGGCCCCAGGTAACAGCTTAACTGCTTTTATGATGATATAAAAGCTTTGTGCTGAAATTTGAAACTTCTAGGACATTTATAAGTTTATTCAACAGATTTTTTGAGGACCAAACTTCGTGTAAGACACAGTTCTGGACGTGAGATATAGCAAACAAGTGGTCTTTATGGAACTTCTACTGGGGAAATGGACAATAACCGACATACTGTGTGTGTCCGATGGTCATATTTTTCTTTCTGCAAACAAAAATAAATCAGTGAAAAGAAATAAAGGATGTCTTGCATGGAGATAGTGGGGGTGGTACAATTTTAAGTGGTGTGTTCATAGAATAGGGGGAAGATGATATTCGAGCAGGGAACTGAGGTTGTGAGAGAGAGAACTGTACCTCCATCTAGTGCTTAAGGCAGAGGAAGCAGCAAGTGCAAAGGCCCTGAGGTGTGAGTGTGCCTGGGATATTCAGGAATAGCAAGAGTGCTCACTTGGCTGTAGCAGAACAGGGGAGGGGAGAAATAGATGAAGCCAGAGTGAAACAGGGGGGCCAAGATCATGTAAGGTCTTTGTATTGGGAAGGGTTCTCCAGAGAAACAGAACCAACAGAATGTAAAACAAAAAGATTTACTATAAGGAATTGGCTTGTGTGATTATGGGGGCTGACAAGTCCCAAGATCTGCAATCTGCAGACCCAGTGACCTGAATATTCCTTCAAGGTTTATGGGTCAGGACGTTGAGGATGAACCAGCAAAGGAGACTAAGAATAAGTTGTCAGGGAACTAGGAGAATACAGAGTCCTAGGAACCTAGTGAAGTGTATCAAAGAGGAGAGGATCATCACCTACACCGAATATTGCTGGTGGGTCAAGAAGAGAAGGTCTGAGACTTGATTATTGGATTTAGCAACGTGATCTATACATCAATTAATTTCTGGGTATAAAGGAAAGCACAAGGGCTTTGGGGATAGACAGACCTAGGTTCAGATCCCTCTTCTGTCACTCTCTTGGGTCCTCTGAGGGGCAGACACCAGGACAGAATTAGATGTGCAGGAGAGTTATTGGAGGAAAGGCCTGTGAAAGAGACGGGGTGCAGTTCTGCCACCGGTGAAGAAGGAAAAAGGGGAGGACTGGGCAGAAGGGGATTCACACTGCAGTGGATCTCTGAGAGCGAGCCCGGCTGATGGGCATTCCCGGTGAAGACCCCCATGGGAGACTCCCCTCTGCCAGGCGTGGTTGCTGGCTGGCAGCAGCCCGGGGGATGTGCCCACTGCAGTGAAGCGAGGCAAGTCACTGAATTTTTTGAAGCTTTAGCCTCCTTATCTGTAAAATGGGAATAATCTTTATGGTTTTGAGAAGTAATGGGGTATTATATGTGAGGCTCCTGGTATGAGGCCTGGTGTGTCATAGATACTTAATAAATATTAATTCCTTTACCTTATAGTATTTGTCATTATTTAATTTTTCTGTTTAAGGAGTGTTTTGTGTTTTTTTTTTTAAGATTTTATTTATTTATTTTCAGAGAGAGGGGAAGGGAGGGAGAAAGAGAGGGAGAGAAACATGAGTGTGCGAGAGAAACATCAGTCAGTTGCCTCTCACACACCCGCAACTGGGGACCTGGCCCACAACCCAGGTGTGTGCCCTGGCAGGGAATCGAACCGGTGACCTTTTGGTTCGTAGGTCAGCACCCAATCCACTGAGCCACACCAACCAGGGATGGTTAAGGAGTTCTTGAAAACATTCTTTTTCTGATTATTTGGGAGTAAAAACAATGATATTTTATTTCTGTATACTGATTCATCTTTCAGTCCTTAACATTCTTTTTCCCTCTCTTCCTCACTAACTCCCTCCCCCAACCCATGTTCATTTTTTAACCCCTATCCTTTCCTTCATTTTTAGGGGTGAGAGGAGTCGAGTTATTATGTTGTAATTATCTTGGAATTTGAGTTGCTCAGGAACGCTGTAGATTGATTGGTAATGAGCACTTGGTTTGTTCTTTGAATATGAATCATGGGGAACCAGACCTCCTGGAAGTTGTCTCCCAAATAAGAAAGTCTGGTGACTGGTCCTGCCTGTGGCGTGAGATTTGCTCTGTGTCTGGTAAGGCCAAGGGACCTAGGCTCGTCTAGATCCCCTCAGCACACTGACCTGCTCCCCAAGACCTCACGATAGTTGGATAATTGCTCCCATCATCTCCTTCTTTTCCTCCCGGCATTGGCTCGGATGATAGATTAATGCCTGGACTAGGCTCCTTCCCTCAGACTTTGTTCCTAGGCGACAGCATGAAGGACAATTCTACCTAGGATCGCACCACGGGGTAACGGTAAAAAGCCCTGAGCTATAGTTCTCCTAGCCTGAATTTTCTCTTAAGTCTTTTTCCCCACCACATACTGATGTACAGCTTCTCACGGATGATGACGAGGTTTTTCCAGGGAGAGCAAGCGGGGAATGGCAGGGCAGGAGGTCCCCAGGCTGAGTTAGGTAGGGTGGCTGCTGTGTAGCCTGGGAGAGCCAGAGTTGATGCACGGAGGAGCCGAAACTATAGGCAGAAAAACTCTAAAAACCAATAAAAGGAGTTATGTAGCCTTAGACCAGTTCTTTCAGCACTCTGAGCCTCAGTTTCCTCATCTGTAAAATGGGCTAATAGCAGTATTTACTTTTGTGCAGAGTTACTGGGTGAAATGCCCGTGAACAGTGAAAGGGACGGGAGTGAGAGTAGACAGGGAGAGCCTTTAGGCTGCGGTGCAGGTCTGACACCTGTGAATGAGGGAAGTACATTCAATAAATGAGAGAGAATGTTATTTTTAAAATTTTCATTATCAAGCTAGCTGTGTGACTGAGTGTTCCTGTGGCCTCCTCTGCATGTGCGACGATTGCTGAGAGTACCCCGGGGGGCAGTGCTTCCACCGCACAGCTGGGGAAACCAAGGCGTGCTGCCTGTCGTTAGGTTCTCCGTCTGGGAGAGAAGTTCCGTTCAGTATTGAAAGCCAGATCGGCACAGAGATTTTTTACAGCTTTATTAAAATATAACTCGCCTACTTAAAGTGTAGAATTTTGTAGGACTTCGTTTTCTCATCCCACCAAGAGGCCTGCCCGCCGTCACTTCCCCCTTTACTGCCGCCCTCTCCCCATTGCTCTAGGCGGCTGCTGATCCGCGTTCTCTCCGCAGACTCCCCTACTCTTAGCAGTTCATATAGATGGAGTCACACAGGATGTGGCATGTTGTGCGTGGCTTCTTCACTTACCATGATGTTTTTAAATTTCACCCATGTTGCAGCACGCATCAGCATTTTATTCTTTTTTATTGCTAGATAATATTCCATTGTGTGGCTATACCACATTTTGTTTATTCATTCATAAGTTGATGAACGCTTAGGTTGTTTCTCCTTTTTCGGCTATCGTGAATAATGCTGCTAATGAACGTTTTTGCACAAGTTTTTGTGTAAACATGTTTTCGGTTCTCTCGGGTATATGCATATGAGTAGAATTGCTGGTCATATGATAGCTGTTAACTTTTTGAGGATCTGCCAAACTTTTCCACAGGGACTGCACATTTTACACTTCCTCCATAAGGTTTCCAATTTCTCCATCTTCTTGCCAACACTTATTATTATTTATTATTATTATTATTACCATCTTAGTGGGTATGAAATGGTATCTCCTTGTAGTTTTGATTTGCATTTCCCTAAAGACTAGTGATGTTGAGCATCTTTCATGCATTTGTTTGCCAAATGGCCAAATGTAGATCTTTAGAAAAATAGCTATTCAAGCCCTTCATGCATGTTTTAATTGGATTGTTTGTCCTTTTGTTGAGTTGTAAGAGTTCTTTATATATTCTGGATACTAGAATCTTATTGGATATATGATTTTCCTCTCTTTTTTTAATCATAAAAAATACACATTTATTGCAAAAATTCAAATCCTACAGAAAAACAAAACTGTGTGCTCTTCTGCAAGTATTCTTCCCAGAAGTAACTGTTGGTAAGTTTAGTATATATCCTTCCAGATCTTAAAAAAGAGCACATACAAACATAATTTACATAAATGGGATTAAATATCTACAGTACCACGACTTACTTTTTTGCATAACAATGGCTTGTACATCTTTCACAGGGATCTCATTGCTTTTGTGGCTGCAGAGAAATTCCCTTTGAGATGGGAATAGTACAGATGAGGAAACTGGGGATCAGTGTAAGTAATTTGCTCAAGGTCACAGATTAGCAATTGGAGGAGTCATTATTCAAATCAAACCTGCCTGTTTCTGAAGCCCCTGTTCTTGCCACGTTATCACATTGCTCCTTGGGATGCTGTCCCGAACCTGCCTCCCTCCACCCTGTGGCCCCCTCGCCTAGCTGCTGTATCGCCTAATGGAGTTTGTGTCAGGGGTCTTGTGTATAATGTGCACATTCCAGGAAATACTCCCTTTTCTTGCAACACCCCACCCCCACCCCCACACACAGACCTTTAGCCATCTTGAAAGGAAAAGAGAAATCAGAGAAGAATGCCTAATGATTTAATTTGGGCTGGGCAGCCACAAACTGCATTTGAGCAAATGCAGCTGCCTTTCCAGCCCATTCATTCCCGCTGCCTGCTTGCCGAAGCTGTGTTCGCGGGGCCATTCATTCTGCTAGTTGAGTTCCAGTGCCTTCCAGGCTTGGGTACGCCTCTGTGCAGTTGAGGATGGCTGCCTTCTCCTCCTCAGCGTTGCTTCCCACCTGCCCTGTGGCTTTTTAGAAGCCCCTCGCACTATTTCAGGCCCCAAGTGTGTGGAATGGGGACTTCCTCCCGGCACAGATGTTCTAGTTTAAACCCACAGGAAGGTGCAGCCAGGAGTCTAGAGTGGAGCGTGGGCAGAGGAGAAAGTTGCTACCAACACCTATGCAAAGAAGGACAGGCTCCTCCTCCCCCTGCCCGTTCTCTGTTCTCTGCCCTTTGTGTCCTGCACCTGTTCACAGAACCGGGCAGCTGATCGCTGTGAGTCAGGTCACTAGTCCATTGCAGTTACCTACAGATTCCCTTTCTCCTTCTCCCCACCGCACTGGGACTTGCAGGGGAGCTGCAGGAGTAGTAATGAACTATGTGTCGAAGCAGAACTTGATGTGAGAGCATCGCCATTCTCATTAAACCGTTCGTAAGAATAGCTGCTTGGACTTGTCTGGCACCAACAAGGGAAGTCTGGAATTCAAGAGCCAGACGGCACTGGGCTCAAATCCCCGGTCTGCTGGGAACTCCTGTGACCATGGGCAGTTCACTCAATCTGTCTGAGCTCCCATTCTCTAGTCTGTAAAGTCCAGGTAATAACACCACTGACGTCATGGGAGTGTTGTGAAGATTCACTGAGCTGATGCCCACAGAGCACATCAGCTCCAAGCCTGGCACGTGGAAAGAGCTCTGCAAATGTTAATCGTTGAAGGGGAGCAGACGACGTTGGGGTCAGATGTCTAGGCAGAAAGAAATCTGCCCTTACCGTGATAGTAAGATTTCTCCTTATCTCCCTGTCTTGCATTCTTCATAGCACTTATGTGTCATTTTATATATTATTTGTTTTCTCTCCGCCTCCTTCACTAGAAGGTGAATAGGAGGAGACGTGTCACTTTTGTTCATATATATAAGCAGAAGCTGCTGTTCATATATATAAGTATAGCCCTAGCCCCTGGAACAGGTCCTAGCGTGTAATAAGTATGCAATAATACAACCAGTGTTGGCAGAATCAGTGAATGCGAGCATTCGCTATGTGCCCACTGCTGTTCCAGGAGCTCTTTGTATATTCACTAATGTATTCACAAGTCTTTTGAGGTAGGTATGTTACCCTGTTCCAGATGAAGAAATTGAGTCACAGGCAAATGGAGTTCTTTGTGTCCAGTACCACACGGTTAGTAAGTGGAAGAACAGGCAGTCTTTCTCAGAGCCTGGGCTTGTAACCACCATGCTGTCCTCTCTCTCTGGAGGACTCATCACCAGTATTTTTATTACTGGTGGTATGATGTGATTAACAGCTTTAAAATAGTCAATACCTGCAAATGCAAAGTTCTTTAATCATCATATCTCTCTCTCATTTGCTCCTAATTCACTGCGGAAGAAAGGTAACATTTATTATCCCCCCTCCCGCCCCATTGGACAATTGAAGGAAATAAAAACAAATAATGTTCACTGAACACATCATCACTTGCTAGCACATTTAGTAACTTAATTGTTATAACAGTCCCACTGGTTAATGGTATTGTGCACGGTTGACAAATGGGAAAACTAAGGCAAAGAGGTAAAATTACTTGCCCAGGGCCATACAGCTAGGAAATGATAGTTCCAGACCTCACACCCCTGCAGTCTGGCTTCAGAGACAGCTCCCTAGACATCCTTCTTTGAGATTCAGAGAGGAAAAGTTAACTTCCACAGTTACCCACTTTCTCTGCGAGCAGCAGAGCTGGGATTACAAAGTGAGTCCCCGAAGTCCCCAAACCCAGGCTCTTTCCCTGTCCTGTCCTGCTGCAGCAAGACCTGCCTTTCCTTGTTCCTGGTCTTGGATATCCATTCCCTCTGGGGCGACAAGGAAGGAGACGGTGAGTGACTTAATCAAGGTCACTCAGCTGAGCGTCAGCTGAGAGTTTGGAGTTCAACCTGCATTCTCTTTCCATCACGCTGGACTGTGTTTCAGGGCGGTACGTCTGGCCTCGCCAGGCCTCAGTCACAGGCCAGTCCCTTGTAGGCAGGTGGCCAGTTGTGTCCCCAGAGAGAACTAAAGTTTCTGCTGGTGGTAGAAGTCCTTTCAGAGTAGAGCAGAAGGGGGCGGAGCGTAAGGAGAGAGGAGGGAGGGGATTGTGTACCTAGAGGCACAGGAAGTCTGGCTCGGCTACACAAACAAAAACATTTCCTTCAGGCTCTGGGCCCCAAGACACTGGGCAGCGCCCACCAGCAAACAATAAGCAAGGCGTGTGTCTGCAGTTGATTGCAAGCTGATTCTTCCACTGGGGGGAAGTGTCCCCAAAGCCCAGTGAGGAGGTGGCAAGATTTCTCTCCAGGGAGCTGTCAGAGATGTGTTTTGATGGGCAGTCCTGGAAGTGCAGCTTCCTTCTCCCTCGGCCTGTCCCCCGCTGCTGCTGGAGCAGAACTCGAGCCCCCTCTACCCGGCCGCCTGCTGCTGTCCTCCGTTCCGTTCTTTCCCTCTCTGCTCACCACCCACTCGATAACCCAAGCTCCCAGTGGCTAAACCCTGTCAATCATTCTCACCCTCACCGCTCACATCCTATCATCCCCAAGTTCTGGAGATTCTGTGAAAAATAGGAACCCAGCCATCCTGAACTGAGCCTCTACAGGGCAGACACACACGCAGGGTGTCAAGCCCTTGTCATCGTCATTTCACATAATCCCTGCTTCCACCCTCTTAGTAACATTCTTACTCCCATTCTGTATATGAGGAAACTGAGGCTGGAGAAATTGAAAGCGTGCTTACAGTCCTGAAGCTAACAAGTGGCAGAGCTGGGACTCCAACTTAGGTCTTCCGGCTTTAAAGCATGTCCTTTCTACCTTTTAAAGTCTTGTTTTAAGTGACCAAAGAGCCTTTTGAAATCAAGTGCTGACAGGTTTTTACTGTAATCGCTCACACTGAGCACGGCTTCCTCTCACATACACCTGGCGAATGGCCTTGTACATGTGCCCTGTTCTCGCTGAAACAATAGGAAACATCATTTCAGTCAGTGGGATCCTCCGCTGTGTGAGTTACCGGGGGCGGGGGCGGGGGACTTGCTCAAGGAGTTCTGCAGGCAGGCCCCCATCCAGGATGTTACCGGCAGACCTGCCTGGTGGGGTTTGTACAAACAAAGTGTGACCTTGCCAGCTCAACCAGAACCCCTGCCTAATGCTAGGAGGCTCTCTGACCCCAGCGGAAAAGGCAGCCTGCCGTCGCCATGGGCCAGCCAAGAAGCTCCTGCAGGGCAGGCCCTGAGCTCCCCCTGTGCCTGCCCGGAGGCTCCCGGGCAGGCGTTTGCCAGGCGCTCAGGCCTGGTTTGCGTGCTGCTGTCTTCGCCTCGGCCCCACGCAAACAGCCGCGGTGCTCTGTGTGTTCTTAGGACTCTTTTTAACCCCTACACTTTTTTGGTGTAGGTAAGAGACATAAAACAATTTGCCATTTTAGCCATTTTTAAGTGTCTTGGAATTAAGTACATTAGCATTGTTGTACAGCCAATCTCCAGAACTCTCCATCTTGGAAAACTGAAACAGTGCCCGTTGAACAACTCCCCGTTCCCTGATGCCCCAGTTCTTAATAATTGCTATTCTACTTTCTGTATCCGTGAATTGGACTGTTCTAGGTCCCTCACATAAGTGGAATTGTATAATATTTGTCCTTTTGTGTCTGGTTTCTTTCACTTAACATAATGTTTTCAAGATTCATCCACGTTGTGGTGTGAATCAGAATTTCCTTTTTAAGGCTGAATGCTGTTCCTCCTTATGTATGTACCACACTGTGTATCCATTTATCCATTGATGGGTCTGCTCAGACTCAGTATGACCTTGAAGGGCTTGTGTGTGTAGTCTTGCCCTTGCCAGCCTCTCCAACCTCCTCATTTGGGACAGTCCCCTTTCTGCATTTCCTACTGCAGCCACACTGCTTTTCCCCAGTCTCTAGAGAGCAGTACGCTCCTCCTTACTTGGAAAAGTGCCCCTGCTTCACAGAGTCATTCCGCCTGGTGGGAAGGGTCCTCCCCTGCCCCGCCACTCCTACTCAACTTAAGTATCCCTTAGCTTAATTATCTCCTCACTTGGTTCCTAGAGTCCTTCAAGGAGAGCTTGGTCAGACTCCCTTTCCCTGTTAATATTTTAATGGAACTCTGTATGTCTCTTTTTTCTTTTTTAAGATTTTATTTATTCATTTGTAAGCAGAGGGGAAAGGAGGGAGAAAGAGAGGGAGAGAAACATCACTGTGTTCTTGCCTCTCGCACACCCCCTACTGGGGACCTGGCCTGCAACCCAGACATGTGCCCTGACTGGGAATCAAACCAGTGATCCTTTGGTTCACAGGCCAGCACACTGTCCAAGGAGCCACACCAGCCAGGGCAGAACTCTATATGTCTTTATTGTGCTCATTATGACTAACATATTGATTAATTGTGCATGTGTTTGTTTAATGATTGTCTTCCTTGCCATGCTGTAAACTCAAGTGTGTTTGATGCTATATCTCTAGTATCTGACACAGTGGCTGGCACATAATAGGTGTCCAATAAATAGCTATAGAACGAAACTGTAAACTGAATGAACAAATGAATACTGAAAAAAGAAAATTTCAGGGCTATATGCTGGGAGCATTTGTACTTTAAAATGCACATGAGATGTTAAATTACTAGTCAGATCTCAAAAAATCATCTTACTGAAGCATAGATTGTTTGCCCTACCATTTCTCTGTTGATAAAAACGTTCATGAATGAACTCTTCATTATTTGAAGATGCTCAGTGGTTGCCAGAACATAAATAACAATTGCAACAAAGGCAGCCAACACACTCCGATTGTTTGTTTTCAACTGAGCTTTGTACTATATACTCTCCATGTATCATCTCATCTAATCCTCATACTAACTCTGAAAGGTAGATGCTATTTTTTGTTTGTTTTCAATTTCTGTTTCCAGATGAAATGATCAAAACTCAGCTTTTTAAAGATTTTATTTATTTATTTTTAGAGTAGAGACGGAAAGGGAGGGAGAAAAGAAAGGGAAGAAAACATCAATGTGAGAAACATTGATCAGCTGCCTCTTGTATGTGCCCTGACAGGGTACCAAACCCGCAACCCAGGCATGTGCCCCAACCAGGAATTGAACTGTTGACGTTTTGGTTTGCAGGACAGTGCCCAGCCAGCGGAGCCACACTGGTCATGGAAAAACTCAGAGAATTTGAATGGCTTGCTTAAGGTCATGCAGCCAGTAAGTGGTGGCTCAGAAATCCAGGGCGGGGGGTGGAGCTGAGCTTCCTAGGCCCCCCCGCCCCCAGGCCCTTTCCCCTCAGTGACTGTAACAGCTCTCGTTTTATCTGCCTTGGTTTTCTTTGGAACCAGGGCTTTGTGGCTAAAGAAGAATTTGAAAGCTCTGGGCCTCTAAAGCAAATTTGGCCCTAATGCACCCTTTTAAGTCTCATGCCCTCCTGCCATTATATTTCTCATGGTGCTTCTGCCTGAAATGCCCTTTCTTTCTTCTGCAGCTGACAAGTTACTGGGCATCTCCTAGGCATTTTCCAAATCTCAAGGCAGCATGAGTTACACTTTCAGCGTGCCCCTTCCACAGAACGCCTGTCCCTCTGTCCTAACAGCAGCCATCCTCTTTCTAAGTAGTGGTTGACGGTTTGTCCCCACCCCTGGACTGAGTCTCTGGAGAAGGTGGCTCAGGCCTGCCTCCTCTCTGGAACTCCTCAGCCCGGCCCAGGGTCTGGCGAGGAACACGGGTGGCGGCCAGCCCAGGTCAGCGAGGCTTGCTGACCCAGCGCACGCCTCGCGCAGAGCGGGTGCTCAGAGCCAACCGACCGAGTCCAGGAGCCGGGAATACAAACTAACGTGTACCCACAGAACCCAACGTGTGCGAAATGGAGGTGATCAGATATATTAATCACTGGTTTGGAAAGGCATTCAAATATTTCCATAATACAGTATGTTTCTCTTCTAAAACAGATGCGCCTTGTTTCATGAGAAAGTAATTAAGTATGTTTGATTAAAACATTCATACATGCTATCATTGATCCAAGGCTACTATATGCTGCTGTCTTCATTGGTACTTTGTACATGTTATGACTGCTTCTCCCAATATCTTAGGGATATTAAGATGTTTTTAATATTTTTGCTTTTGAGATGAGGAAACCGAGGCTCAGAGAGTTAAGTATCTTGCCCAAGCATAGCCAGCTTCATAGTGGCAGATGTGGGGATGAAACAGGACTGTCTGACTTCAAAACCGCTGCCTTCCCGTCACCCTCACTGCTTCTGGTCGTGTAGCTTAGATGCCTCTCAGCTCAACACCCCAGACTCAGCCCTTGCAGTGCCATGCACCCCTTCCCTCCTCCCCTATTTTCCCCTTGTCCCCTCTTGTCCCCTCCGCACTGACTCCCTCTCCACTTCCTTAGATTAGTGCCTCTGTATTTGCATCCTAAAACTGAAATCTTTTTGTCAGCATCAATAATTGGATACTGTTGTGTATGGAAACTGGTGTTAACCGTATAATAATATCACATTTATATTAAATGCAAAATGCACTTTATTAAGGCCACATTACATATATTGTGATTTTTTTCCCTTATATTGCCTTTTACTCTTAAGATTTTTTTGAGCCCCAATTTATACATTTTAAATGTGTGTTTTTTCTTTATGTAAAATATAAATAAAACAATGTAGTGAAAAGGACATTGATTAGATAAAAATTTTGATTTTATTAAAGATTGTCTAAACAGTAGGATACCTACGCATTTCAAATTATATGTGAAATGTAAGATGGAAATACTTCTTGTTAGGGAAGTTTAAGAGATTTCTTACAGACTTAGATTCATTTATTTTCTGCCCCTCCTAGTATTTCAGCAGGATTAAGTTTTTTGAATCAGTGGATCAAGTTTTAATTTTCCTGTTCCTTCCTTATACTGACATATGCTTTGGCAGAACAAAAAAGAGACCTAAACATGTCAGCATGATTTTTGTTCAATGAATTAAAAACCATAAAAGTAACAAGATCTGATCCAAATCCCTAAACTCCTGACATGGTGGTTTTGTCCTTTTCAGTCCTAAGCTTCATGTTACTGACTTTGAAAAGCCTTCTGCCTGGAAGCAGAAGCAATGTCAGCCTTGCGTCATTGATCTGAAATAGATGACAAGGGGCAGGCGGCGCGGAGCCGCGGAAAGAGCGCGGTCCAGAGAGATCTGGATTTGAATCCCAGTTCTGTCACTCAAGCCCGTGGGCAAGTTAGCTAACATCTGTGTGCCTCAGTTTCCTCTTGGCACAGTGGGGGTACGAGAATCTAGTTCAAAGGTTGCTGTGAGGATCAGTAAGGTAATAAAGTACTCACCTGGCATAGAGGGGCTTACTCACGGTGGTAATCAGGATCATTTTTATTTTGAGAATACCTTAATTAGCTGAATCCGGAAGGATTTACTTATAACACAGCTGTCTACTTTGTCTTCAGAGCATATTATTTCTCACATTTTTAAACTTTTCTTCTCATCCTATCAGGGAAAAAAACACCAGGTGGATGCCACTACATCTCTAACACCTGCTTACCACTGTTCCTCATGGAACATCTACCTGCAATGGGGGATTGTCCTTGCTAAGCAAGAACCACTGATTTGAGGGTCAGAACCACGTGCCAAAGGTGTCCGTTTCAGGACCCAGGGAACAGAGGAATTTTGTCATACTAAGACTACTGGCTTTTGAGACAGGGCAGTCTGGGTTTCACTTTATATAAGACACCAAACTTCTTTGGGTCTCATTTTTTAATCTGTGAAATGGAGTTCATGATGTTAGAAAAGCCTCCATGGTATGGATTTCCAGCCTCTTTTCTTGTCACTCTCTTCTTTGTTGTCTGTGCTCCAGTCAGTTCCTCAAAGGAAGCTGGATCTCTGCAGCTCAGAGCCTTTCTCCCTGCGGTTTTTTTCCCCACTGAAGTCTCCCTTTGCCATGCCAGTGCTGGCAACTCGTCCACATTCTTCAGACCCTAGTGTGGTGTATTAGTCAGGGCAGGATGGACTCTGCTGTAGCAACAAGCAGCCCCCGGATCTCCATGGCACACACAACATAAACTTAGTTCTTGCTCATTCTGCATGGTGGACGCTATTCATCACAGTCGCTCTGGGACCCCAGCCGACAGATGTCCCATATCCACTTACACCATGGCCAGCAAAACATAGCGTGGTGGAGCACACCCTAGCTCTTAAAACTTCTGTCCTGAGGGAACACGGAACTTCAGAGTGGACGGGAAATGCATTCCTAGTGGAAGGAGTAGGACCAGAATACTAGTGAACAGATCCAACGACTTCCACATTTAGATATTATGTCTCTAGGAAAGTCTTCCCTTAATGCCTCCTCCGCAAACTCAGACAAAAACTGGAGAGTTAGCTGAGCTTCTTTTATGCTGGGTCACCCGGTGCTTCCCCACGTCCCCATCCACAGCACTTCTTACAGTCTGTCGTCAGTTTCTCTTTACTGACCTCCCTTTCTCACCAAGCTCCTCAAGAACAGGACGAAGGTTTGTCATGCTCATCCCAGTGCCCTCAGTGCCCAACACTGGTTCTGATAGGTAGCAGACCTCAGTGTGTACCTGACAAAGAAATGAGGGACAAACATGTTGACACACTCTGCTGGGTTGATGTGTTGATTACATTAAAAGAGGAATAATAATAACTGCCTCATACAGTTGTTGTAAAGATCAGCGTATAAAATGCCCGTCCTATTGATTTATGTAGTAGGCCCTCCATGCACTCATTGTTATTATGTAAGAATGTTAACAGTAAAAATAACTGACACTCGTTAAGCATTTATAATGTGCCAGACGCTCTCATGGGTCCTTTAAGGAAGTTAACTGGTGCATTGGTTCTCACATGTCATGTTGGGACTCTTGGGCAGTTTTGAGGTGATTCACAAGTCATTTGTTATAATAACAGTTAAGGTTCTGCAGGTTGCTACATGTTTGTTTGGGTGCATTAGAGATTTAGAGACGATGTGCCAGGATCAGTGCCAAACACCACATGCGTCATCTCAGACAATCTTTACGCCACCGCCTGGGACAGGTGCCGGCAGTTCCCATCATACAGTTGGGGACTCTGAGGAGAGGAAGCTAGTTAGTCTTCTCGTCAGTGGCACAGCTAGGATTTGGCCCTAGGTCTGCCTCAACTCCCTGGCTCATGCATTTAAGCAGCACCCTTCCTGGCTCTCCGCAGCTAACTCACCAGGGACTTGACTTGACTCTGAGCATCCCCATGGGCATGTGTCAGAAACGTGAAGCTCATCTGCCATCGGAGAGTAAGGTTACAAACTGTGGAGCTAATGGACAGTGTGATTTTAAATTTTTGGCTAGCAGTTAATGTAGAGGACGATTTTATCGAACCCTCTTTTGTCTTTTTATCAGAGTAACCAGGGAGCACAGGGAAATGCTGGTGAAACTGGCCAAACAGAACACCAACAAGGCCAAAGACTCTTTACGGAGGGTTCGTAGCAACGCGATGAATAAGCTGAAGAAATCAAAGGACAAGACCTCGGAGGACACCATTCGACTCATAGAAAAACAGGTACTGTTCCCAACAGGTGTAACGCTTACGCACCGGATCCGGGGAATCACTTGTTCACGTCTGAAGTGAGGAAAAGGAAGACACAGGATCCTGGTTTTCATGGATGTGATTTTCGTTGATTGAGACCCTGGCCTGGGCATCGCCCTGTGCTGGACCCTGGGATATGGAGGAGGAGATGATCGATTGATCTTTTACCGTGTGCTGGGCTCTGCTGAACACTTTACCTCACTTTGTTTACCCTCGTTGCTGCAGAGCTGCGAGGTATAGGGAGTGAGCAAACAGGGTCAGAGAAGCTAACTTGCCCAAAGTCACACTGCTGGTAAATGGTACAAACGGGATCCAAACGCAGGCAGACCGATTTCAGAGCCTGTGCACCACTGCATTCCTGTCCGTGTTGGTTGCCCGGGGGCTGAGAAGTGAGAATGTGCGTGTTCTTAGTGTGCGGAGTAGTGGCACTTACACATGTCCTAAAGGAGCTACTGGGGTGAAACAACGAGGGACACGGGGGAAAGGCCGACAGCACATGCGGCGGTGTGGTGATGCCAGAGAACACTGTTCAGTTAGATAGTCATGGTCCTCGGCTGAGGCTAAGGAAGGATGGATAAGACAGTGGCCAGCCACTGTCTTATGTAGAAGGTCTTGTGTACCAGGTTGAGGAGCTGGGACTTTACCGTGTTCAGAGATTCCCACGATGGCTGTGCATCTTTATTAGTCATTTGTGGCCACAGGAATGCCGTGTAACAAACTACCTCAAAACTCGGCGATTTACAATATCAAGTATTAGTTCTTATGCTCACATCTGGAGGTCAGCTGGGATGTAGCTGCTGTATGTTGGGTTCAGTGGGCTCGACTCCATATCTTTGATTAGGTTCAAGTCGGCTGTGTGTATCTGTCCATCTTCTGGAGTTGACAGACTTCCCAGGGCATCTTTACGTGGCTGCTGTAGACACCAAGAGCATAACCCCAACCACTCAAGTGCATCTTTAGGCACCTGTTCCTGTCACATCCCATTGACCAAGGAAATCACACAGGCCCAAGCCCGTTATCACTGGGGCCAGACACTTTACTGTTCATGGAGGCCTGGAGGAGGGAGTGAATATTTTTTGAACAATAATCTTACCTACTACAGCATCATCATCACTTGAGGGGCTTCCAAACAATACAGGCTTCTGGGACCCTGATCCCAGAGATTCAGTCAGTAAGTCTGAAGTAGGGTCTAGGGGTCTGCATTTTTGGAGTAACTCCCTTGAAATATGTTTTCCAGACAGTGGGGAGATCACATCTGTGTTTGTGAAAAATGACCCTGGTTGCTGATTGGAGATCAGACTGTAGGGGCAAGACTGGAGGCGGGGAGGCCGGGAGGCTGTTGCAGAAACCCACCCAGGAAGTGACGGTGGCCTGAACCTTAGTAGTATGAGAGGAATTAGGGTAGGGAGATGAATTTACCAGTATTTAGGAGATAGAACTTAAAATGTCGAGTGTACTATGAAGTGCTTACCCAAAGCCACCTCATCAACAATAAAAGCATTATTTTAGTGAGATCGAACAGGCGTTTGAGCAGGATGGGGAGCAAAGAGGGAAGAAGGGGAAGGCTAGGGTGTCTGGAGGAGGCCGTCCAGTGACCGGCTGTGCCCCCTTCTCCTGGACCAGCAGGTAGGGTGCTAGTCATAACCAGGCCAAACAGTCACCCAGGAGAGAGTTTGGATGGGTCCTTGGGCCCTGCCCCTGCATTTTTTGATTCCATATGTCTGCCTAGGAATGTGTATTCTTAAAAAGCCCCCTAGCTAATTTTGCAAAAGCAGACATGGAAGGTATGGAATGGCTCCAGAGTTAGAAAGAGGTTGCTCTATAGTTGATGTCCTGTGACCTGGGGGAAGTTACTTCACTCCTCAGAGTCTGCTCCTTCTGTGAGAAGGGATTTGTAACCCCCGAAGGGCCGCCCTGGGGCCGCCAGAACACCGTTACCTGCTACGCAGACCCTCGCTCCCTTCTTGCCATCCTTGTGTTCCCCTCTCTCCCTGCCTCAGCGAAGATGTTCAGAGCCCGGATCAGGGGTCAGGCCTCGAGAGAGTCGGGGCTCTGGCCGCTCTGAGCCGGCTCTTTGTCCATCTCCCTGGGGCTCTTGGTTGCTTGGTGGTGTTAAGCCTGGACGTTGGAGACCTTCAGGCACCCCTCACTCTGCAAGCCTGAGCATCTGCCCCAGGGCCCAGGGCCCGTGCCCTTTGGGAGAGGAAGGCCGTCTGGGTCACCAGCCCTCCTGTTGGAACCTGCGGGACAAAGACCTTGCTGGAGGCCTTCACTGTTAGCGCCTGGCTTTTCACCTTCCTCTTCAGATGAGATTTTTTTATTCAGTGCTCGTTACTGTTAATTATTATTTTTCAAAGTGAAAGTAACTTTATTAATTTATTGTGATACTAAACCAATCCATGTTTAGTGTAAATTTTTAATAAATTAAGAAGAAAGTAACAAATTTCATCACCCAGAGATGACCGTTATTAACATTCAGGTTATCTCTGTAAGTATATATGCAGTATTACAGAAAAAAGATCATATTGTATGTACTTCACAGCAATATTATTTAAGATACTGTCATTTAAATATTAGTTCTTACCATTATTGATAATAAGTGTTCTCACATGGTTAAAGTTCAAGTAAGAAAATATTCAGGAGACAGTCTTTTTTTCTTTTTTTAAGATTTTATTTATTTATTTTTAGAGAGAGGGGAAGGAAGGGAGAGAGGAAGAGACATCAATGAGTAGTAACCTCTCGTGCACCCCCTGCTGGGGACCTGGCCCGCAACTCAGGCATGTGCCCCAACTGGGAATCGAACCGGCGAACTTTTGGTTCGCAGGCCGGCACCCAGTCCACTGAGCCACACCAGCCAGGGCAGGAGACAGTCTTGTACACACTTCATTTTGTCCTTTTTCCCTGATAGTCAGCACCGACCTGGTGTTTTCGATGTGTGCTTTTATTTACATAAACATGCAGGGTCTGATTGTTGCCTTATCAAGCAGCTTTTAAAAATTTGCTTACTTTGTTCCTGATTATCAAAATATTATATGTTCATTGTAAAAAATGTAGAATTCAGAAGACTGCTTTAAAAACATGGGCAAAAATTCACCCCATAATCCCATATTGCATGTTAGAGCAATGGCTCTTAACATTTGGGAATTTTTCTTCTTCCCCCCCTTTTTTAAACTACATAGCTTTAAACATGATTGAGAACACGTACTGTACATACAATTTGTATTCAGCTTTTTATTTTCTGTTCAGCATTAAAACCATTAGCATTTTCTTGAGTCTTAAAAAACTCTTTGTAAACAGCCATTTCTAATGGTTGCAAAATACTCCATCTGCGGTCATACTGTGACTCACTTTCATAAGCCCTCTTCTTGGACATTCAGTTTGTTTAAATTTTTTGTTATTATGAATACGGTTTCAGTGAATATTTTTATACACACATCTTTGTTGAGATGATTTCCCAGGCATACAATCCCAAGTGTGAAATTGAAGCACAAAGGGAACGCATGCTTTTAAGGTTTTTGGTACGTGCTGCCTAAATCATTCACGGCGTTTTAGAATATGTGTATTTAAAAAAATTTTTTGGCTTTTCTTATCCCTAACATTTGAACCTAAAATTTTTTATGTGAGCTTAAAATGTTGCTTACATTAGAAGTACTGCTTTTACTTCTACACTCCACAGGAAAGATTAAGTTATTCTTTGTATAAATCCATATAATTTTTCTTGAGGATAATATGGCAATATGTACCAAAATCCATACATTTCTGATTCAGCGACTTAGGAACTTACCCCCTAAAATTGTCAAAGCTCTTATCTATAGAAATGCCTGTTGATTATGTGTAATGGTCTAAAATTGGAAACTGTCTAAATTTCTAACAGTGGGAAAATAAGTTGTTTTACATTCCTTTACTGGAATCTATATATATCAACAATTATAAAAATATTTTACAGACATGATACTTTTTCAGGATTTATTTTTTAAAGGTAGATTGCATAATAGTATTAAAATACGATGTCATTTTTATAATGAAGAGTTTCATGTACATAAAAAAGGTCGGCAGCTTATCCCTTAAATATTAATGGTGCTTATTTCAGGTAATAGGATTATGAACAATTTTAATTCTTTATGAGATTTACTTAATTTTTAAAAAAATTTTCCAAATGTCTTAAGGTCAGACTTTTCAAAATTGTGTTATAAAAATGTTTCATCTTTGGTGTGTGAGAAGGAAATGATTCTGTGGTAGGTTCTATCTCTGCAGTCACGTCTGACTCCCCAGACCCTCCCCCTACCAGCTTCCCAGCCCCCAGCTCGGCCAGCGCTGCCGAAGCAGGACCAGCGTCTTCCCACTCGGGCTCTGACATCTGTCAGCCTGCTGTTTCACCTTCGCTATAAATGGGCCTGCTGAACATTAAAGCGCTTGGCAGAAACCACCAGTAAATCTGGCCAAGATCCTTTCACTGCTGCCTTTTCCTGAGAAACCGAACTGCTCTGAAGTGAAGCTGGGTGCTAGTGGGCTGAAGGAAGGTCAGGCTCCTTGCAGACGGGCCGGCGGGCCGGTGGGCCGAACCCAGCGGAACCGCGGGCGTTCAGAACCAGGCCTCAGGAAGGATGGCTCGCTACGCAGACCTGCCCCGGGCGTGTACTGAGTGCTCCTGCCTCCCCTTCTCCTCTCTCCCTTTCGTTTTCCTGAACTTGTAAGAAGCGAATGGGATGATGATGATGGTGGCAGCGGTGCTGGTGGTATAATCTTTAGGAGGCAGCATATAGTCATGGAAAGGGCCTTTGCTTTGGAGTCAGAAGGGCTCTTTCACTTGTCAGCTGTTAAGGTCAGCTAATGGCTTCACCCTCCCAAGTCTCTGGTTCCTCGCGGTAAAGCGGGAGCAGGGGTGCCTATCTCACCAAATCGGTGAGAGGACCAAATCACACAGCCTGCCGAATTGTGACTGGCATGGTCGCCGCACCTCTGCAGTTCTCTGCCAGTTGTCTTTCCCACTCTCTTCTCCACACCTGTGACTTTGAGTACGGGACTGGGGTTGACTGTGTTGGAGAGCCCGACCCAGCCGGCCTGCCAGAGGACCCCTTGAAGGGAGGGAGGGTGGCACCGCATTGGCAGTCAGGGTGCCTGAACTCTTCGCTCAGTCACACCACTGACTTTTTACGTGGTTTTGAGCAGGTTAGTTAACACTTTTATGTTTTGGTTTAGTCCTCTGTCGAATGGGGATAATACCCGTTCCACCTGCCTTCTAGAGGTTATGTGAGGTGGTCGGATTTGAATGAAGTAACAGAGGACAAAACCCTGTGGCATAGTATGAACGGCTATGCGGCCATCAGGTAAAATAATTAAGGTTCATAATATATTAAAGGGAGATGATAATGGTATTTCACATGTTTTGAGGATTATGTGAAATAGTGCATGTAAAGTTTTTAGCCTACGTGTGGCATGTAGTGATGGGAGATGTTGTTGGTATCCTTGTTGTTGATCATTATTTTAAGAAGTCTGATAAAGATGGAAAGATGGTCTTGCTGACAGACTGTCCCCAAGGGCACTTAGTACCTGTAATATGGTAGAAAATATTATGGTACAAATATTATGGTAGAAAAATACGGTAATAGTAAATATTTTCACCATTTAATTAATTTGTAAAAATGTCAGGAAGTGATAGTAAAAATCAGAGTAACACAGGCACATTTGCATAGCAAATAACATAGCAGTTGAAAACTTGCTTGCATGTTCATGGCTTTGTGTAACCCTCCCCACTAATCTCTGAGGAAGGGACCAGCACCCCCATTTGATAGATGAGGAAACTGAGACTCAGAGTGGGGAAAGGATTTGTACGTTGTCACGTCACTGAGAATTTAACCCTGGGCACTTTTCCTCCCTCCAGTCCCGGTCTCTGTCCCCAGACCCCGTCTTCCAGAGGAGCCTCGCAGCCCTCGTTGCTCGCAGCCCTCCTTCCTGGCTGTCCCAGGCTGCCATGCCGCTGGGCGCCACGCCATACCCCACGCAAGGCAGGCTGCCCAGGTGGGGGCCAAAAAAGCATCCCTAGGATTTGCTGCGGCTGAGTGAGGGGGGACCAGGCGGCCGTGCTGAGCCCAGCAGCCCCAGGAGCTCTGCTCTTCCAGCTAAAACATGTGCAGCTGTTGCTCGAGAGCGAGCCTGGCTGTCTCCGTGCCTGGGGCCAAGTGCTCCAAATCCTTTTTAGTTTCTACCCTTTCCAGTGCATTTATTGCTCCGTTCCTGGCCAAGGCCTGTGGTCTGCAAATAAAGATGTAATAAAGCTGTCAAGCAACCGCCGTGCCACTGAACACAGGTCCTGAGCACCATGCTGCCCCCTTCAAAGCTTCCTGCCGGAGGCTTCCCGCCCTAGTGCCTTTTAGACACGGAGGGAGACTGCAGCACCTACCGAACGGCACCATGTCTCTCTCTCTCCCAGGGAGTACGAGCTTATTGCAGAAAATACAGAAAGGCACGGAAAACCTTTATAATTATTCATTTAGTAAATATTTCCTGAGCATTTGCTATGTACTGGGTCTTCTGCTAGATGTGACAGATACCACATGAATAATATATTAGCTATCTTCCCATCACTAAAAGATAATCACTATTAATATTTTGACATGTTTCCTCCCAGTTTTAAAAATATGCATAATATTTTATATATTTGAGATTATTTCTGCTGTGTATACATATACACAATTTTGTATCCTGCTTTTTCTTTAATTCAGGGGTAACAACATAAGCATGTTTCCTTGATATTATAAATAATATCTTGAAGCATTCTTTTTTCATAATTACAAAAGCAATCCCTGCTTGTTATAAAACAGTCAAACCTTCAGATGTTTCAGAAACATATACTGGATGTTATTCCTATTTATACCCTTTCCATAAGAAATGGATAATCTTAACCCTTTTTAATGTCTATATGTATTCAACTGCTTACCCATTCTTTCACTTTAGACTTTCCTGGTTTTTCATTACAAAAAATGAAGCTTAGATAAATATCTTTGTATATAGAACTTAAAATTTTTTCAGATCCCACTCATGTGGTAGTTTCCCTGTTGAGAGAATTTGGGGTTAAAAATGGTATGAACATTTGCATCAATTTGAATCCCTATTGATGATATGTGAACTTATCCATTTCACCATAGCTTCCTGGCCTTGAATATTGTAATTAAAAACCACAACATCAAATTTTGTTAACTATGATGACTGAATTATGTCTTGTTTGAATTTCCATTTCTTCAGTGTTTATTGAATTTTCCATGTTTGTTAACCAGATGTACATCATCTTTTCTTAAGACTTTTTTTCTGCTTAACTATTGGGATCTTAATAGTCTTCTTATCAACTAGTATGAGGGTTTTATACAGCACAGTGTCTGAAGTGCAGGAAATTCTAGAAGTTCATTAAGGGACAGATAAGGCTGGCGTCTCTGTACTCTAATAATAGTTAAGAATTGGGGGCCGTGAAGTCAGACTACCAAGGATTAACTTTTCTTGTTGCTACTTTCTAGTTGTGTATCCTGAACATGTGATCTAACTCCCCCAGTTCCCTCATCTGTGAAACAGGGGTAAGAATGCTGTGTCTCAGGGGATGGCTGTTAGGAATCAGTAGGCGTCTGTACAGAAAGTTTTAGTATGGCGCCTGGCTGGGACTCAGTGAATGTGAGCTTTCGTCACCATTATTCTTTCCCAAATAACCTTTCCCAGTTCTGGAATATTTCTCCCCCACCCTTTTCCAACCTAGTTATCAGGTTGTCTCGCTTTGTGTTCCTGCAGATCAGCCAAATGGCCGACGACACGGTCGCAGAGCTGGACAGGCACCTGGCGGTGAAGACCAAGGAACTCCTCGGATGACAGTCTACCGGGGCATCTCTGGTGGATCCCCTGGGTAGCAAATTGACATCTCTACCTGTCCACATGGATGGCTGTCACCATGTCCCTGTCAGTCCTTGTGGGGCCCAGCCTTCCAGTGGGACACCTGGACTTGTTCTCTTCCTCCTGTCCCCATCCATCCTGTTCTTCTCTGGGCCCTCTGGCATGGGTGGGCCTTTGGAGAACACCTGTTGCTGACAGACAGCCTTTACTTAGGGCATTTGCCTTGCCTGTGACACTGCCAGATGCCTGGGACCTCTGGAAGGCTTGACACTGACTGCTCCTCATCTCGGGAGCCTCCCTTTCAAACAGTCAGTCAGGCCCTGTCCCCAGCTTTAAAGTTTGCTTGGGCTGAAGTGGGCCTTCACCTGTGACTGGATACCTTTGCTAGAGGCCCATTTTCACTGAACAATAAAGTCAAAATTAATTGGAAAGAATAATAACTACAAAGGCAATGATAGAGTCAGTCTGGGTGAATGATTCCCGAGGACCTGTATGTAAAGCACCCGTAACAATGCTTTCCCCTCTGACTGCTCTTTGCACGTGTTCTTTCCTCTGCCTGGACTGTTCTTCGCTCCTCGCCTGGCCAGCCGCGTTCATCCTTCACTTCTCAGCGGGGCTGGCACGTCCTCCGAAGTCGTCCTTTTCTGCCAGCTGAGGACCCCTTTTATGGGCTCTCATGGCACCCGACTGTTGTTCCCATCTGAACCTTCATTGTTTTTTTTTTTTGATAATTAGTCTGTGTATCTTCCACATCCTCAGAATTCGACATAATGCCTGAAATGCACTGGCACTCGGTTATGAATGAATTGCGCATAATATTTGCGCAACAAATGCTGGCTTCTTTTTCTTTCTTTCCAGTGTTAACACTATTGTTCTGTCATTTTCCACTCTTGCTCTGTCCTCAATATTTACTCAGTAATGAGATACCTGTCCCCCATGGTCTCCCTGTTAGTGGCAGGTGAGTAGTGTGTTGTGGCTCGTCTTTGGGTATTGGGTTATTAGTTTTTCCCCCCTAATAATTTTTCTTTTAATCATTCATTTGTTCGTTCATTCACTCATTCATTGATAATATAGCCATGATGAGCTAGAAAAAATCCTAGGCAATATTTTTTATCTTCACACTAAACTTGCAAGATGTGTATTTATTCCATTTTACAGGTAGGGAAACTGAGACCCGACAACGTTAGGTACTTTGCCCAAAGTGACAAAGTTAGTAAGAGGGCTTCGCTGTTCACTGTCAGCCTCACTGTGCTGAGGGGAGCGCTTAGAGAGGTGCAGTCTCTTGCCCAGGGTTCCCCAGCCAGCACGTGGCAGAGCTGGGATTCCGGCTGAGGCCTGATCCGCCATGTGTGCTCTGCCCACTGCATCCTGCCGCGTCCATAAACATTCAGTGAGCCCCAGCCGTGTGTCAGGCACCGTGCTGCGCGCCAGGAACACAGCAGTGGGCCAGACGCTGCCCCTGTCTCTGGGGGTGCGCGATTCTCTGGACCAGCTTGCTATTTGCAGTGCCGTGGGCGGAGGGTAAGGAGTCCATCCCAGCTCTGCCAAACGCCTGCCTTTAGAATGGCGCCCACTTTGGCAGCAGCAGGGCCTGGCCATGTTCCTGTGAAGCAGCGCCCAGCTTCTGTGTTTGCCTCCTCTGGGACTCTGCTCCTGGAGGGAACAGGGGTGCACTTCGCCCTCCGCCTGCGCTGGTGGAACAGGCTGCACGGTGGCCAGTGGAGACTCAAGGTCAGAGTTAGGTCGGAGGTGAAAAAAGCTGACACCATGTCCTGCCCTGCTTAACCTATGCCGTGTTCGCCAGCCCTGAGTAGCCGTCACACGACTGTAATTCAGCTGAAGGAAGAACAGGGTCAGGAAGAGCAACCGAGGCACCTTTTTGGGGGTACACCACATGGCGAGGGCTCTGCAACAGTCTTTCGTGAGTGGCCGAAATCCCCCACTCACTGCAAATGTGCTTCTCAAAGATGCAGGATTTTTTAATAAACAGAGGAAATGATAAATTATGTTGTAACTCCACTCCAAAGGCATTTGGTTCTTAACAGCCAAATCCTCTGTAGTCTTTAAATAAACAAAAACTTATTTGGTGAACAGACAGGGGGGAAATTGAAAGATTTTCTGTACTTGGGTTCCACATGTCAACAATTTCTCTCCTGTGTGTATGTTGGCCAAAGCCGTATATCATGATAAATGAATAAAGGGAACCCTCAGGCCCAGGGCCGTCCGACAGCTCAGCAAATGGCTTTCAGCTGATTGCTCTATTTCAGTTGACATTTATCAAAGAGTTTCTCTGTTACCCTGTGTGTCAGGGCTTCGGTGGTGGCAGGGACGAGAGTAAGACTACCTGTTTGGATGTGCTGAGTAATGAGTAATGCTGAAGCGATTCATTTTCCCTCTCTCCCTCCTTCAGTTTCTGCCTCTTTTAAAGCCGAAAGCTGGGTATGAAAGTTCTCACACTTGCCAGAAGAATTAGCCACCTCCTCTATTCAGTTCATCAGCTTTCCAAGTCTCATGAAAAATGCAGGCCAAAGAGAATTCAAGAATTTTTTCCCAGTTATTTTCTTTTTCCTTTGTTATATACATGCACGTGTGTGTGTTGGAATTTACAAGAAGCTGGAATGTGAAAAATTAGAAGTCCCCAATCTTACTCCTCTTTAAAAATTAGAGGTATATCCTTCCAGACCTTTCACTGCACATGTGATTTTTTTAAAGTGGGGAGGAGAGCTATTCTGTTCCTATTCTGAAGCTTGCTTTGTTTTATGCAATTACATGGCCATCTCCCCATATGTGAACATGCAGACACAACTTGTTCTTTTTCATTGCAGTGTAGCATTCCATGATATGGATGCACCATAACTTATTTCACTATTACCTCTATATGATATTTTATTAAAAATTATTTTAAATGCATAGAGGATGTTTCTATGTAAAGGTTTTTTGGGGGGGGGGGTTGTTTTGTTTTGTTTTAATGAAAAAGAAAAACCCCTATTCTAAGTTTATCTGTTTGGTAACCTTTTCCTCAACCTCAGATTAACATCTGTTGAATGTGTACAGTGCACCAGGTAGCTGGATGCTTGTGTTACTACATTCAAACCTCTGAACGATTCTCGTTGGTGTAGGTATTATTCCTATCTCTGTTTACCTTTGAGAAAACTGAGGTTCAGAAAGGGTATTTAACTTGCCCAAGGTCACACAGTAAGTGCCAGAGTGAAGTCTGAAATTCCTAATCTGATCCTCAATTGTGTGTGTCCTCAATCGTTGTGCTACGAGTGCTTACTCAGAATGCACCAGGCGTTGTTCTGGGCCCCAAAAGTGATACAGGAGAAGGAGAGAGCCTGCTTTCATAAGACAATTAGCTACGTCTGATAAAGGACCACCGGTAAAGCAGTAGAGTAGCCGGCACATTGCAAACAGCAAGGAAATGGTAGCTCTTTGGAAGAAAGTAAAGATTTTATATTTACGCTCACCTGGCTGTCAGGCCCCTCTAGAACATGTCAGAGAACCAGGGAGTGAGCAGAAAGACCACTCAGCAATGAATAATCATAACAGACAATTAACAGTATTGACAGCATTAGTAACTGATATTGGCTTGGTGCTTTTTAGTTTTCTAAGTGCTTCTACATCCTTTATCCCATTGAAACCATTGAATGAAGCTTTGCAGTTTCTTTTGCCCTAATAATGGTCAATGTCATGATGTACCTGAAAAGGGGTGTTCTCTTGGTGGGGTGTGAACTTTGTTTTTATATAAATATATATATTTTATATGTTTATATAAATATATATATATTTATATATACATATATACATATATGTATCTATAAAATACATATGTAAATATATATAAAACATTTTTATATAAATATAAATAAATTATATATAAGTATATATATATGTTTTTATATATATATAAAAACAAAGTTTACACCCCACCAAGAGAACACCCTTTTATATATTTATATAAATATATGTATTTATATTTTTATATATATATATATATGTACTTTATGATGTCATATTTTCTGTGTTACTTATTTTTTGACCCTTTGATGAATCTTGGACTGGAAGTGGTATGTTTTAGTCTCCTGTTACTTGCATTTCCATTTCGTGTTGCATTTCCTGTCATTGCTGCTTTGTGACCATGCTGGCGTGTCATTTAATGCATACATGGCCTGACTTACATCTTCTTCATCTCAGTCAGCGCTTGAAGTCTGAATTCTATCTCCTTATATATCAAGACCGCAGCAGCTCCTGCTTCCTTTTTGTCTGCATTTGCTTGGAGTATCTTTCCCGTTCCTCAGTGTTTAGCCTTTTCAAATCACAGTGTTTTAGATGTTTCTTTTTTAGAGTTGGGTTTTGTTTTATGGACCATTCTGAAACTCCTTTTTAAAACAATCTTTTTTTTAAATATACTTTTAAAAGGTTTTATTTATTTATTTTTAGAGAGAAGGGGGTAAGAAGGGAGAACGAGAGGGAGAGAAACATCCATGTGTAAGAAAAACATTGTTGGTTGCCTCTCGCACATGTCCTGGCTAGGACCTGGCCCACAACCCAGGCGTGTGCCCTGACCTGGAATCGAACCTATGACCTTTCATTTTGCAGGGACAACACCCAACCCACTGAGCCACACTAGTCAGGGCTTAAAATTACCTTTATTTTAATTGTGGTAAAATACATGTAAGATAAAACTTGCCCCCTTAACCATTTACGTGTGCAGTTCATAAGCGTGCGTGCACTCTCACTGTTGTGCGGGCATCCCCAGAACTCTCCTCGCCAGCAGGACTGCAGCTGCACCCACTAAACCGCTTCCTGCTCCTCTCTCCCCCCAGCCCCCAGCAACCACTGTCCCACTTTCCTTATGGATCTTACTACTAGGGACCTCACGAAAGTGGAACCAAAGAGGACTTGTCTTGTTGTGTCTGGCTTGTTTCACTCAGCAGCACATCCTCAAGGTTCGTCCGTGTTGTAGCATGTATCAGAATTTAGATCCTTTTTAATACCAAATGTTCTATTGTCTGTTTATATGAAACCCCTTCTAATAGGTGACTTAAACACTTACATTTGTTAATAGTACAGGCCCATCTCAGAGACACTACAGGTTCGGCTCCAGACCCCCACAGTCAAGTGAGTATGGCAATAAATTGAGCCCTAATCTTTTTGCTAGTGGAGAGTCTCGCCATCAGCTTGTAACAGACACAGCATCAGTGCAGTCCCATAGAGCGGAGTGCAGTAAAACGAGGTCTGCCTATGTGGATACGTTTAGTGAAACACATTCACTCGTTCTTTATGTGCAACTTTCACCCTAGGTAACTTGGTGTCTAAACTCTTAGCAGGTTAGGAACTAAAGATTAGATTGAGGACAAGGGTTGCTTCTGCAGAGAGGACGGTCACTGTTGAATGAACAAGTGCTGATCTCTGTCACTTTTTTTTTTTTTGGTATTTTTTTCCCCATTATCATTGATCTCTGTCTCTTGTAGTCCTTTCTTCTGGTCTCTGTTTTAACCCTCCCTGATCTGTTAGGTTAGATTAACCCTAATTGTAGCCTTTATCATGTTACTCTTCTGCTCAAAAACCTTCCTCCGTTGCCTACTGAATGGTGTGCAGACTCTCCCCCCTGCATTCAGCAGCTGCTGTAACCTGGCTCGCGGATCTCCAGCCGCAGCGCCGCTCTCACAGCTGCCCCAAGGCAACAGTGCAGAAGCCAAATGGAACCAGCCGCTCTTCTGAAGCTTTGGGCTGCCTTCTTCCACTTCCATGTCATGTCTCAAGCTAGTTTCTTTTCCTGAAATGTTCACCCTGAAATCCCTGCCCCACCTAATAGGCAAAACTTCTTTCTAGCCTTCAAAGCCCTTCTCGGTTCCACATCTCTCTTTGCACTAAGGCATTCATTATCTGGATGTTTCTCCTGATTCCTAGACCTGCATTTGCTTATGGGGCATATGCACTTGGATGTGCTTCAAACACCCCAAAGTGCTGGTCTCACCTGGAAGACATGTTCCCACCCAGGTGCCGAGCCAGGGCACCGGGAGCCACCCTTGCTTTCTCTCCCTCACCCCGAAACCTGATAAGTCACCAAGTCCTGTCGGTACTGCGTGCAAACGCGCTCCTTTCCTTTCTGGCACACCCTTGAGTGGTGTGTCCTAGGGATCGGCGTGGCCTCACGGGATCTCAGACCCCACCTCAGAGGCAGAACACCACTACACTGGGTGTAAGTCCCTTGTCAGACAGTCCCCTGCCCCTTGAATCTTCGCATCCCGACTAACGCAGAGCTTGGTGCAGAGCAGGCGTTAAGGAAACGTGTGTCCAGCTGTAACAGGCCTGCGGGGCCTGGAATGCCAGGGAAGGCAACTTACATCGGTAACCCAAAGTCACTCTTACTCGCACCTGCCCGCTCAGACCTCCAGCCTCCTCTGCCAAGTCGGCCTCCGGAGCTCGGAGCGTCGGGAGGCTGCCCCCGTGGTGTCCACGACCACGGCAGCCACCGCACTCCTCGGCCCGGGCTGCCCCTCACTGGCACCTTTGGCCCTGAATGCTGCTCAGGGGAGCTTTGCCTGTGCTCTTATGGGGCGCGTCACTGTCAACAACAAGAGTGCTGGTTCCTGGGCTGGGGAGGCCTGAGCATGCCAGGTGGGGTCCCCGAGGAGACAGGGACAAGGTCTCTTCCTTAATCCGTGCCACCCTTGGCTCCCCGAGTCCAAAGCAGCCTTGCTTCAGCCCAGCCCCTCGTTTCTCAGGACAACAGCGCCTCACAGGCTGATGACTGCCCCCAGTGTGGGGCTCAGCTGGCCCAGGGGCTGGGCAGCGCCCTTTCTCTCCCTCCCAGGCTCCAGCCTCGGCCCCCCGGACCCCCCTTGGCTGATACTAAAAGGGATTACAGGTCCTGGGCCCGTGTGATGTATAGACGACTCTAGAAGCTAGGCATTATTTTGCTCATTTTACAAATGAGGAAACTGAAGCCCCACAAGGTTAAATTTCTTGTTCAAAGACAGATAAGACCAGAGGAGGCTTGGAATGCAGGGAGTCGGACCCCCAGCTAGGCAGTCTCAGTGGGTCAGTTTCACTGGGAGACCAGAGGGGCCGTGAAGGGCCTTGTGAGGCACTGAATTGGCCAGCGAGCGCCTATGGTTCTTGTCTCAGTTTTGCCCTTTCCACCCTCAATAAAGGTCACTCCGTACCCCATGGGGACCTACGAGGGGCTCAGACAGCATCGGTGGTTTTCATCTGGCGTGAAGAACCCAGGCTGGTCCCTGACAGCAATTTCACCCATTTGGTGTAAAATAAGTGCAATAAAGACACTATAGCAAATATTTTCATACAAATTTAATTTATTTAACTTAAAGGACTTTTATATTCTTAGATCTTGCTCTTTCTACTTGAGTTTTTGGTATTAAAACATTCTTCGTCTTATGATAAGAAGTTGGTGATTCTAAAAAAAAAAAAATCCTCATTTAGAGAAATAAAAAGCTGGTCACCTTCCGCTGGTCCCCTGCATCTACCGAAGCATGAATCCCAAAGCCCGGTAGCTCTGCGACCTCACGCCCACTCCTAGGGCCGATGTCCCTGAGGCTGTCATCCAGGGGAGCTGGGAGTCTAAACCAGCGAGAGAATCGACATAGGGAGGTGATTTGACCCGTGTGGGTGTCAGGGACCCAGTGGGTGAGCAAGCAGTGACCGACAGGCAGGGTTTGGAAACAGGACAATAGTCAATCAGTAGATTCAGAGACCCACGGGGAGCGGGGAGGCAGGCGAAGAGGCAAGTCAGAGAGCAGAGGGAGGGAGGCAGGGATGAACAGATACATACAGGACCAGAGGGAGCGGGAGGTGGGCAGACTCAGAGGGACCCAGAAGCATACCGACACGGGCACACCTAGAAGCAGAGACCAGCAGACAGACAGAAACGGAGAGAGCCTCAGAGATGGGAGAAACCAGATGGTAACAGTGAGGCAGCCGACAGATACCCTGAAAGAGACGCTTAGAAATAAAGACAGAGGGAGATAAAGAAATAGATGCAGAGAGAAAGCCCCAGAAATCCAGGGGGAGAGAGAGACAGTATTTTAAAAATGAGAAGGAAAAGGAGAAAGAAAACAAGAAAAATGGAAAGACGCACATTTAGACGGAGAGGAGTGAGAGCAGACAGACGTGGGTGGGGAAAGGGGCTGGTGGCTGTGCAGGGGCTGCGGGGTGTGGGTGGAGGAAGAGCCAGCTCTGGGGGCCAGGGCTGCAGGGACCAGATAAGGACGCCTGCCAAAGGAAAGCAGGGGAAGGAAAGACGTTTACTGAGCCCCGGGGGAGAAAGCCAGGGAGGCTGCCCCAGGCCTGGGAGAACAATGGGTACTTGACTTCAGTGGGTCATTAATGAGACAATTAATGGAAAGAGTAACAGAGTCCTCCCCAGGGAGGCCTTGGAGAGTGGATAAGTGGAATTATCGTGGAGGGTGTGCGGGTGGTTCTAGTGGCAGGGGGCGGCGCTGTACCCACAATCCCAGATGTCCAGCATGTCAGCTGCAGATCCCTGGCCTGGGGCATGCGACCTCCCTAGCTCCCTGACGCCTGTGCCCTGTGCTCCCTCCAGTCTAGACCTATGCCAGCCCCCAGGTGCACCCTGACTTTCCTATCCCGGGCCTTTGCTGCTGCCGCTCTCTCTACCTGGGATGTCATCCCTCGATTATCTCCATCCATGGAAACCCTACCCATTCTAGGGTTAAATAAGTGCGCACCCATATGATGCAAGGAAAACCCGGGGCCACATCTCTCAGCCTGAATAGAACCCCCAAAACAAAATGGGCCCTGGGAAAAGCAAGTGGAGTCATATACACAGTGTAACACCACTTCCATAAAATAAAAAGCGAGTTAAAAAAATTATTCCTGACCCTATTTTGCATTATAAAGTTATTCTTTTGGGGGGAGGGTTGTGAAGGAGTACTTACCAAATTCCTAATGGTGATTGCTGTTGGGGAGGAGAGGCTTAAAGTGCACCCTAAAGTCACTTTGTGTGTATGTGTATCTGAGTATTTATTTTGGGTTGTAAAAAATAGGAATTGTTGTTACCTTGTTTTCTGTTTTCTTTTGCCTGTGCTTTAACTTTTTTTTCCAGAGAGAGAGAGCGCGAGTGACTCTACAGAACCATCGCAGATGCCACCTCCTGCAGGAAGCCTTCTAGAATCCACCCACCAACCAGATATGGTCCTTCTTTTTCTCGGTATCAATTTCTCAGGCCTCAGTGTGCTTTCCCCTTGCATTTCCCCTTGTGATGTTCATGGACTGTCTTCCCCACTGGACAGAAGCCCCTTGAGGACAGGGACCTCCAGCACAAGGCTGGCACAGAGGCGGGGTACAGGGGCGCCTGGGAGGCTGACCTCACCTGCCCACCCCGCTGCTGCGGGAGGCAACTCCAAAGGCTCCGATCACAGCTCAGATCCAACACACACGACATTTTGCAAGGGAGGAGAATGGGCTCCTGAAACTCAAAGTGTGGCTTCTAGAATGGGGATCTGGAGGGCGGGGACACTGCTAATCACAAACGTGCGGGCGGGTGGTGGGGTGGGGAGACGAAGTCTTCTTTGCTGTGACCAGGAAGCTGACCCCATTGGGAGTTAGCTGGGGGTTTGTGGCAACATTGCTAACAAAGCCTCAAACTGGGGTCCCCACAGAGTTCCCCTCACCCATCCCGGGGGGGGGTACATTTAGCTCCTTCCACCTAAACCTGTGTGCTAAAAGAGCCCCTGAATCCCACCAGCCCTCAGCGAATCCCAGTTGCTGGTAAAGCTGTGCCATTGTAGAGGTGGAAGGAAGTGGGACATCCGACCCGGCCTGTCCCTTCACACAGCCACCGTTGACTGCGCATTTGCTCCATGCTCTTTCCTGAGCTGCGTTATCTGGTTCACTTCTCACAATAGCCCTCTGGGATCTCTCACCCCTATTCTGCAGATGAGGGCACACAAAGGCCAAGTGATTTCCTCAAGGTCACAGGATGGCAATAAATACTGGAACTGAAACTCGGCCTGACATGTTAGGTGGAGGGTGTGGCGGTGGAAATGCATGGCTCTCCCTACTTTTAGGCAACTCCCCCATTGTACAAATGGGGACACTGAGGCACAGGGAAGAACTCATCTGTTCACTACAGAAGAAGTGAGTGGCAGAGGCGGGACTTGAACCCAGATTCTCAGACTGCTCCTGGCTCCCTGGATCCCCATGGAGTCTACCATACAGCAGGGCAGACTTCACCTGGGGAATTTTAAATCCACTGGGCTTTGTGGTTCCTATGCCTTCATTTGACATCAAACTGTAGGGCTTGGGGAGCAGGGAGGGAACACGGAGATCAGCTCACCTGGCTACCTCTTTGTAGTGGTGAGGGATTCTTTTTTAACTGAGGTAACTTTGGTTTATAACATAAAAGTTTCAGGTATACAACATTATAATTTGCCATCTGTGTACACTTCATCATGCTCACCACCAAAAGTCTAATTCCCACCTGTCACCGTATAGTTGACCCCTTTTACCCATTTTGCCTTCACCCTACCCTCTTCCCTCTGGTAACCACCAATCTGTTGTCTGCTTTTAAGAGCTTGTTTTTGGTTTTTTTGTTCACTTATTTTGTTTTTTGTTTTTAGATTCCACATATAAGTGAAATCATATGGCACTTGTCTTTCTCTGTTTGACTTGTTTCACTTAGCATAATATCCTCAAGGTCCATCCATGTTGTTGCAGGTGGTACGATTTCATTCTTTTTTTATGGCTGAACAGTATTCCATTTTATATTTATATATTTATATATATATTTATATATGTGCGTGTGTGTGTGTGTGTGTATTTTCTATCCAGAAGGTATCCAGCCATGTATATGAAAAATAGAGGCATTTATTGAAGAAGACACAAGATATATGAAACATTGTACATAAGACAATGACGCCTCTGTCCCCTTCAAAGTGGGCACCTTGGGACCTCACACAGTTCTCCCAGTCACCATCAGCTGTCCTGTCGTATTTTCCTGAATCTCATCGGCAGTCTGAAATCGCTTCTCTTTCAGAGGTGATTATAGTTTTGGGAAAAGCCAGAAGTTGCAGGGTGCCAAATCTGTGCTGTAGTGGGGGCTGAGTCACCTGGGTGATTTGATTTTTCGCCGAAAATCTCTGCGCAAGACATGTTGCATGAGTGGGTGCTTTGTCATGATGAAGCTGCCAATCACCAGTTGCCCATAGCTGCAGCCTTTTGAATCATCCAAATAGCATCTATGGAGGAATGTTCAAGCTTTAATGCAAAACTTGATGCAGATTCGTTGCTCTACTCAGTCATTTTGAATGTAACGGCCACACAGTACACATGCTCACTCAATGGCATCTACTGCCCCCACTGATTAGTACAGTGAAGTCACCGTTGTTCACGCATGCACATCCCAGTCCACTCTCCTTGGCTGCCAGGTTACATCAATGTCATGCAAACTGTTCTCATTATATTTGACAATGGCTGGACTTTTTCCGGACAAGCTATATCTATATATGTATACACACACACACACGTATGTATATATGAAGGTCTATATATCTCTCACATCTTCTGTACCCATTCATCTGTCGGTGGGCACCTAGGGTGTTTCCATATCTTGGCCGATGAGGATTTTAAGGCCTAAAGAAGGCAAACGACTCACAAAGCCTCTTTAATTGATGTCAGGAAGACCATGCCAAAAAACAGTCTCGTGATCCACAGTCGCTTTAATTCTCAGAACGCATTGACTCTAGCATTAGATTCCATTTTAATAACAGGCAACTTCGTAGCCACATCTGGAGCAGATTGGAAGCTGTAAGAGTGTGGGTAAGGGCGGCTTCCACGCACACAGACCTGTCGAATGTTGAATACATGAATGGATGAATGAATGAATGAATGAATGAATGGCTGCCAGGCTGATTTCTGCCTCCTCCCTGATTTCCCTTCTGCTCCATCGCTTGCCGTCAGATTAATCACCTGCATGGCGCTCCCCATTGCCTGGATATCTGAATACCTCCTAACCCACCCTCTGTTTCTCCGTGGCTGGCCCTTCGGACCCGGCACCCCTTCAGAATACAAATCATGCCACTCCCCTTTGGAGGCTCCCTATCACCCCCAGGAAAAAGACCCAAATTCTTACCTCAGGGTCTTGGCTGCAAGGTTTGACCTGGACTGCCTTTCCAACCTCATCTCACACCAGGCTCTCCCTTGTTCTGGCTCCAGCCACACTGACTTCCCTCAGGTCTCCGCAGTGCCTGTCACTTCAGCGGCTTTGCGCACGCCATCCCTCTGTCTGGGGCGCTCCAGGCCATTTTCTGCCTTGCTAACTCCTGTACACCCTTTAGGTCTCAACCCAATGTCACTGCTTCCAGGCAGCCTTCCCTGACCTCCCCAGACTGGGTTCCGACCCTCCATCCACTGTCCCCAGAGCCAGACACTGCCCCCAGCACCTCACTGTCCCATTGATTATATGTAACATCTTCCATGTTTGTCTCCAGCCCCTACCCTGAGCTCTAGGAGGGCAGGGACTGTCTGAGTCACCATAATGAGCCGGGTGCCCGGAATGGAGCTGGGCACCCATGTTCCCTCTGCAAGTGTTTGCTGAATGATTGACGACTCACATTTGGCTGTTCATTGAAATCGACTTATTCATTCAATAAATATTTATTAAGCATCTATAATACCAACTGTCCAGGCTGGTTCTCCACAATGGACAGTAGAAAATAAACCACCTCAGAGTCCCTGCCCTCATGACCTCACAGTCTACTTGGAAGAGGCAGACATTAAACAGAAAAAGCAGTAACACAATGACAGGCACAGCTATGGGCTATGAAGGAGAACAAAGCAGGGGTAAGAGAAGAGCTGTGTGTGTGTGTGTGTCCAATTTAGACCAGGTAGTCATGGGAGGCCTCATGGAGGAGGTGACATTTCAGTGTGCAGGCAAGCTTCCTGAGACGCAGGACCCTCTTCCCTCTTGGGCTGGCCAGCCCCAGGTTTGTCTAGGTAAGGCAGCCCCAGATCCCCAGATCCTCCCTCCCTCCCAAGGCAGGAGGGAGGAAGCCAGAAGAGGCGTTTGGGGAGGGAGGCTTTGGGGGCTGTTGAGAAAGCCCGAAGCTACTCTTCAGGACAGCTGTGATTGGGCTCTTTCTGCGTGGCGAGAGGCGGCGGCGAATGCTTTGTGCTGCGAGGGCTGATTGTGGCCCTGCGACTGGCACCCACAGACCACGGCCGTCAGGGTTTACCGCGCACCCCCAGCGCCACGGCGGGCCGTGCGCAACGCGCCAGCCCAATCTCGCCTCCTATATTCAGAGTTGATTAGACGCTATTTCTGCCTGGATTTTCAGAAGGCTCAAGAGCTTTTTTAATCACTACAGTGGCTCATTACGGTTTTGCAGTGACACTCATGTCCTTCAGTTCTCTCCTCAGATTAGATTCTATAGTCAGATGAATATTGGATGATTTCATTACATACAAATGCAATCAACAGTTTTGCATAAATTTCTTCTCTTTTCTTGAGTTTCAATTGACCCCAGCACCCATGGTGGCAGGCGCGATCCACATGCAAATGAGCCGCGTTTGCAGCCGCGGAGAGGGACCGGGAGGAGGCGGGCACTTGCACCAGCCTGGGGAGGGAGCGAACCTTGATTGCTCAGGCTTTGGGCGAGGCCCTTAGAGGAGGGGGCGCAGCTCCGGGGGGCAGCCGCTGTGGCCGAGAGCACCCCTGTGTGGGCTCGATGCTCCTGCTGGTGAACCGCAGTGCTGAGTGGGGCAGCGTCTGTCTCTGGGCTGAGAATGGAATGTGGAGATTCAGCCCGGGCAGCCGGGCCCCATAGTCGTGTGCTCAGTGCTGTGATAACCGCTACGGACATGTTTCCATATTTTAACAACCGGTAGGGTCTTAACAGTGCATCTCTGCTGGTTGTTAGCGCTAAGCCAATAAATGCCTTTGTCGTTCTCATCGTCAACACCATCGTCATCATCATCATCGTTTCCCCTGGAGGGCTCAGGGTTCAAGCCATGGCCATGAGGACAACCTGCCGAAGTCGAAACCAGCCCAAGGCAGGTGCCCTTACATCCCTTTCTTGATTTCTCTCCTTTTTTTTGGATGGAGAGGCAGGGTGGTCTCAGAAGGCCTCCTTTCTCCAGAGACTAGGTCCTGTGGGCAGGAACAGTAGCCTGTGTTTGTTCTCCCCTGTGGCCGAGGAGCTCTCTCCCTGCAGCCTCTTCTGCTTACTCAGCTCCTTGCCGAGAAGGCACCTCCCTGAGCCCTGGAGGCCCCGCCCCTCGGCTCTGTCTGGGCCCACAGCGCAGCTCCCCTCCCTCAGCCCCACGACACCCCTGAGGTCAGCAGTGGAGACTGCTCTAAGGAGTCACCTTTTCTAGGGCGGCAGCCTCCCACCTGGCCTGTCCTCCTGATGCTCCTGGTGGTTATCACAGTTCACAGTCCAAGCCGGGGGCTCAACTCCAGGCACGGGGCTGGAAGGTAACGCGGGGAGTAGGCTGTGTGCGGTCAGGGCACCCAGGGCTAACAGCTGTGCCCCGGGGGCTGGGGGCAGGCGAGGACTGAGATGGAAGCTGTGGATCTGAGGTTTTACCAGGGCGGGGGCCTGTGCATCCCCAACCTCATTTCCCTCGGGCAGATTCTTTATAAAAGCTCCCCATGTAAACAGAGACATGACACAGTATAGGATCGGGGACCCAGAGGGAGATGTGTGGATACGCAAGGAGTCAGGGACCCATTAGGGATGTGACTGGAGCTGCAGCCATCACCAGGTACACGATGGAACCCTGAAGTAGACGGAACCAGAGCCACCACCACGGCGTGAATGAGGCACCTCCACGCTGCCACATCCCCAGGCTCAGGGTCCTGCCTGCCACTGCCCTCAGGTCCCCAGATCAGAATCTGAACTGAAGCAGGGGCACCCGGGAACACCTCCATGTTGCCGGTGGGACCACTGAGGTCCAGAGGGGGAGGGCTGGGCCACAGTCAGAAGCACTGAAGTCAGAGCCTTCTGCCGCAGTTGGGGGGGGGGGCTGCTTCCCTCTGGCTACACCCTCCTCATTCTGTCCATCTGTGAGCAGTCACGGGGATCCTTTCCTGCCCAGCTGAAGGGACCCACCCCGCACTGCCTTGGGCTGCTTCTCAGCTTCCCCACACTCCCCTCTCTGTGTGTCTCTGTGTGCAGTTCTCCCCCGTCTCTCCCTGGCTCCAACCTTAGTCTGTCTCCCTGTCTCTGTGTCCCTCCCTCCTTTCTCCCTCTCTGCCCCGTCCCCGTCCCCATCTCCCTGTGTCTGCTCCTTGCCCGCAGTGCCTGTGTTCCCGGAGCTGGCCTCCGACGGGAGTGGTAGATTTGGGACCTTGGGCTGCCCCTCTGGGAGCTCTGGCCCCTGGACGGAAGAGATGGGCTCTAGGGGCCAGCAGGTCTATACCAAACCCCAGGTCTGCCACTTTGCTAGCTGGGTTGTCTCAGGCAATAGACTTAACCTCTCTGAGCCGAGGAGTTTCCTCCTGTGTAAATGCAGGAAACACACCTTTCCTTGCAAGGCTGGCGTGAGGGTTGAGTGAGATAACTTCTGTAAAAGTGCCTGGTACAGGGTCAGGTACAAAGCTGACATGCGTTAAAGCACTGTTACGAATGAATGGATGAATGAATGGTGAATGAATGGTAGAATTTGGACATGCCTAAACGGGGCATGGGGAAGGGGTGCCGGCCATCAGGAATGGCACAAGCAAGGATATGGAGGTAAGAAACCTTAGAGAGGGCACAGGGAGCCATGTGTGCTCAGCACGAATGCAGAGCCCAGAGTGTCAGGCGATGGGGAAAGGACAGGTCCGAGAAAAGGGGGCTCACGGAGTATCAGTGATGCAGCAATGCACCAGGCCGCTGAGAGTAATTGTCACAGCAGCTGCCAGGGACAAAGGCCCCGCGCTAATGCATTCGTGAGCATTATCTCTTCACAACAGCCCTCTGAGGGAGATGGTACTATTGTTCCCACTTTACAGATGAGAAACCGAGACTTAGAGAAGTAAAGCTGGGTCACACAGCTAATAATGATCCCAGCCAGGATTCGAACACTGGACTCCAAAGCTGGCCCTCGGTCCCCTTCCAAAGAGAGGACTCCCCTCCCTTCCTCCTCCTCGCCTCCCCCCCCCTCCCCCCGCCCCCCACCCCCCCGCACAGTTTCTGGGCAGGCGAGACCATGAGAATAAAATGGCTTAAAAACACTTTCAGTTAGTGAAGGAGAGTAAAGAAAGGCATCATCGGAAGGCCCAAATATCAAGAAGATAGCGCCTTGGTACGAATAAATCAGGGAATGCTTCCTGGAGGGAGCTGGGCACAGAGGCAGAGACTCGGCCCAGAAGTGAGGCTCAGAGAACCCTAGCGAGGGTGGAGGTGGGGTGCCGGCTGTCACCTGAGGTGACGCTGGAGCACAATGGCTCTGCTGCAGCCTGGGCTGGGGCTCCTGACCTCCATCTGCTTTTTACTGGGGTCCATTTCCCTGGCCCCACCTGGCCAGCTTGTGGCTCCACCTTGCCAGTCCCCAAAAAAGTGGGCAGGGCAGGTTCCTGGCGGCTCCAGACCTGGGCCCCATTCCCAGCTCTGCTGCCCTCTTGCTGCAGGAAGTGGGCCAAGCGGTCTTGGTCCACCTGTGAAATGGGGCTGTGCTCACCAGCCGGGGGCAGCTGAAGGTCAGAGCACACGGAGCCAGCACAGGGCTGGGTTCAGAGCAAGTTCTGAGCAATGTCGGCTCCTCCCTTCCCCAGGGCGCCTCACCCCTGGAGCAGCCCCAGGTCCCCACCTCAGGGCATCAAAATCCAAAAGGCGGGATGTGTGTGCAGGGGTCAGACGCTGAAGCCAGACTGCCCTGCTCTTTCTCACTGTGTGATCTTGAACGCTACCTAGTTCCATACAGTTTCCTCATCTGTAAGAAACAGATGACAATATAAGCTGAGTCCCTTATTGAAAACCTATGAAGCCAGATGATTTCAGAGCTTCTCTGGTTCTAAAGTCTAATACCCATGTCCCATATACCAGACAGCCTCCCTGTGGGGTCTGCAGCGTTTCTCATATTCAAACTTATTCATTTTTTTTTCAGTAAAACATACAAATGTTTATACCACGGAGTGAAATGAAGACCAAAATTAGCTTTTCCTTAGTTCGGGTCATTTTTGGCACCACGTAATTTGACACCAAACCTAGGTAAGACTTTGGTCAGTGCAGCATTTAGGATTTCAGTGTTGTGGAGGAGGGGTCGCGGGTCCCGAGTGTTTGTCTGATGGGGCTGACGTGTGGACACAATGAGCCAGTCCACACAAGGCGCGCAGAGCCGTGCCTGGCACAGGGTGAGTGCGCAAGATAGACGCTCTACAGCGGGCCCCTCCCCTGCTCCCATGGCCTCAGGGCGAAGTGCAGTCAGCTGCCAGTGAGGCCCTTTGTGACGGCAGCCCTGTCTCCTGCCTGAGGTCTTACCTCTGCCCTGCACACCCTAGACTTTAGCTTTGCCATCTTTTTCTTAGTTCCTCAGAGCCACTGGGCTCTCCCTCTCTCTGCAGGCTAACGCACTTGCTATGTCTTTTACCTGGAATGGCTGCCTTCCTACACCTCTTTTCTTAACTGCTTCATCCTGTAGGCCTCCCAGCCCTCACCTAAGCACAGCTCACGTGCTACGAAAGTTGCTGGTCTTCTCTGCCAGACTACACTCTCTGGGAAAGCAGTGGCCATGTGCACATAGAGCTGGTGTTGAATGAATGAGCATCCTCACCCATCAATGACATGGTCATTAGCTCAAGGACTGAATATGTGTTTGTTGAATGAATAAATGAAACACAGGTCTGGAAGGAAGATCCCACCACCATATGCACCCCAGGAGAAGATTCTTGGAATGTTCTCTCCCTTCCTCATTCCCTCTCCAAATTCCTTAAGTGATTTTAAAAAGGGGACCTAGTCCATGCAGGGGGCCAGTGGGCCTCCAGGATCGCAGGGCCTGGGGGAGGTAGATTCAGTACATTAGGCAGAAACCACTTGTTCAGGGTTAGTAGAGTCCTCTGGGACCTGGGGAACAGGGGGTGGGGTGAAGGGGGCCTCCAGCATTCTGGACAATTGCTATAAAATAAACTCCATAATCAGGTAAATGCGTTTGTGCGGGGGATGGTTCCCGTGCAGCTGTGGGCATCCTCCCGGCCGGAGGGGACCTGTCTAATCTCAGGGTAATGAAAACATGGGTCCAATTACGATGGAGGGCCGAGGCCTGGGCTGGGCTGGAGTGGGGGAGCTGGGCCCCTGGCAGCGGAATTAGAACATTTAAGCTGTCAGGCCGAATCCGGGAGAGGCCTGATTACCTGGCCTACGAAGGGGCCACTTTGGTTTGGTGTCGACTATAATTTCCTGGCCGCCAGCCGTGAAGCCAGGGGCCACCTTCTCTCCCCTGCAATGGGGGGTCTAGGCCCTGGCTCTCTGACCTCCACCCCCCCAGACCCACCCAGAGGAGCTGGACTGGGCCTCCCAAGCTGTTCATGTGGGGAAGAAGCAGAACAGGTACATGAAGGACCATGCCGAGTATGTGTCATGTATGGACACGGGTCAAGGCCATGTGTGAATGACACATGCACAGGAAGTAGATACGGTACACATGGTACGTATACCCCAGGTATGTGTCAATGGTACAAGACATGTGTCTACGTGGATTACGTGCAGCTGATCCAACCATGGGGCCTGCAGGGGACTCAGGCACGCAGGCTATATGTACAGGATCCCTGTGTGTGGACAAGTGCACATAGTAGGGCTGTGGGTAAGCAGGTTATATGTAGTGCATGCTCACAGTTGTGTGGTTGGTCTGTAAGTGCCGTGAAAGCAGGGATCGAGTCGGCTTTGTTGACCGCTGTACCCCCGCCACCTAGCTGGGTGCCTGGCTGGGTGGATAGGCACTGATTACACAAGCGTTGAAAGAGTTCACATTGATGTGAGAGGAGGATGGGAGCCATGTGATGCATGAATTAAACGTAGGAGCATTTGGAGTCTGCACAGAAGGGCTGGGGGTGTGGGTGTGTGTGTGTGTGTGTGTGTGTGTGTGTGTGTGTGTTCCTTGTCCCCGTTGTGTGATATGGGGGCCTGAGTAGCACAATGCTTGAAGGACAGACCTGCGCCATCCACAGACCAGGTGATCTCAGACAAATCATTTGACCACCCTGAGCCTGACTTTTCTCGTCTGTAAAGTGAACAGCACTGCTACCACTCACAGCAGCGCTTACTGAGCGCTTGCGCTGTGCTGGTGCCGTGCTATGTGCTTCACAGGCATTAGCACTTCACTGACTTTTCACAACAACCCTCACAAGTGTTACTATTGCCCCACTTTACAGGTAGGGAGACTGGAGCTCTCAGATGTTAGAGAACACAGGCCGTCTGACAGCAAGGCGGGCTTCAAACCGCCCAGCTCCACAGATAGTGCCGGCCGAGCAGAGTTGTCCTAAGGACTGAATGAGATAGCCCGAGGAGAGCCCTTAGCACTGCGTCCGTCACGGAGTAGGCCCTCCGTAAATGCCGCCAATAAGTCCTACACGTGGCACCGGCGTATGGGGCGTATAAAATGAGTACAAGGGCCATGTGGGAGATGTGCATGTAGTGTGGTTGTGTAAGACAGAGGCACACGTGTAGGTGTATTTGTGAGTGTGTACAGTGTAGGCCATGCGTTTACACTAGGTTTATGATACACGTACTTGCGTCTACGTGTATGTGACACTCAGGGTCCGGCAGAAGCAAGGTCTGCTCAAGTGGGGCTGGTAGGGTAATAATACGGGTGTCATAATTTCTCATTTTAATTTGAACATTTCACCTAAAATGTCATATGGTGTGCTTGAGTATGGTATTGTTATGTTACAGAATTACATGCTTATGATTTTGTAATAAAAAAGGGGCGTTATTTGTGCCGGACCCTGTATTTTACATGATGAACACAAGACATAAATAAATGTATTATGATCTTGACAAGCAGCTTATGAAATTACAAACAATGCCTACTTGAGGTATGTGACAGATATGAGCCTACACTGGCCCTGTACTTGTACATTAACGAATATATGCAACCGGGGCTATGATAGATGTCTGAGGCGCAAGCATGGTCACAAGTGTGCACATTTGTGTGTGCACAGAGGTGACACAGATATCAATATGTGTGGAGTGGATAGACATAGTTGTGCATACCATCCGTATGCAATGCATTGTCTGTGGTGTGGCATGTGCACATGTATGTGAAGTGCTTATGCACAGGGTATACATTGGCACACTGTATGTGTTTGTGCAATGCACACACTTGGGGTTATAGTGTATATCCTTTTGAGATGTATATATTTGTGATTCATTTTGTGTCTTTGCTTAAATGTCACCTTCTCAGTTAAAATATCCATAACCACCCTATTGAAAACAGACCTAATTTCCCACACCAGTCCCTTCTTTATTTCCTCCCCCTAAAACCATCTCTTTTAAATATATTGGTACTATATAATTCAGTTTTTTTATGCTGTTCATTGCTTTCTCCCTCTAGAAGGTAAACTTCAGGGGGGTCAAGGGCTTATCACAGTTTTGTTCACCGCTGAGTCCCCAGTGTCTAGCCCAGGGCCTGGCACCTTCGAGATGCCCTCACACTATTTGTGGCGTCCACAAGTGGATGTCTGCGCGCCTGCAAAGGGGCTCTTGGCAGGATGGAGCTGGGACTTGGGAGCACAGCAAGCCTGGCAGCCGAGCTCACGGGCCCTGCGACCCACCAAGGCGGCAGACTGGACGCACGTACACACGCGCTTAAACGGTGTGTTTTGGGGCACGTGTACGTGGCAGACGCACAGCAGCTACTGCCGAGCCGGCGCTGGGTCAGCCCGCCCCTGCCCGTGGCCCTGGGTCGCACCGAGGCCCCTCCCGGCCCCAGCGGTCTCCCGGGGCGCGACCCGGTGTACCGGCGCGGCCGGGCTCCGGCCCATTTCCCGGCGGCCCAGGGCGGGGAGCGGAGCGGGGCCGCGGCCGGCCGGGCGGCAGGAAGCGGCGCATTGTTCGCGGGCCGCGGCCCCGGGCAGGGAGTTCCCGGCCCCGCGCGGACATGAAAGGAGAAAGCAGCGCCCGCGGCGCGGCCGCTCGGCCCGCGCTCCGCTGACCCCGGCATCCGCTTCGGGCCCGGCCGGGAAGGCGGGACGCGCCCCGCCCCTGCGGCCGCTCAGCCCGGGTCCGAGTCCCCGGCTCACCACCTCCCGAGCCTGCGTTTCCTCACGTGTCAAATTAAAACAAGTCACTGGAAGCCCCCCGAGCGAATGCCCCAGCCGCTCCCCTCACCCAGCTCCCCACTCCAGTTTGCTGTACCACCAAAACCCCAGCTCCGCCTCAGTCCCTGGAGGAGAAAAGGTGCACGGTGAGACTCAGGCTGCAGGGGCACCGCGTTTGCAGGGCCAACTGAAGGAAACCTGCCAGTGTAGATTGAGCGACACCCCTTTGTGCAAACGGGGGCTGCCCGGGGCGGGAGAACTACCCTCTTCGGGATGGAACTTTGCCTGCAGGCACCATTAGGGATGGGGAAACTGAGGCCTGGAGAGGGAAAGACTTACTCAAGGTCATCAATTACCGCACTGCATCAATGCAGACGTTTCACAAACCCAGTAAAATCGATCAAACGAACAGGGTTCCTGATGTATTTCCCGCTGGCTTTACACTGTTTCTCATTGGATCTTCTCATCCCCTCTTGAGATGGACATGAGTAAACGGAGGCCCAGAGAGGTAGTGTCTTGCCCAAGCAGGTTGGGGGAGGGCAGGAGGTCTTCTTCCTAGTCTGTTTTAGGAGCTGTTAATCCTTACAACTCTGGCACCATCGCTTTGGGTGGGGATATATTTACACGAGGGTTAAAATCTAATCAAGGCAGGAAAAAGTAAGGGATTAGCAACCGCACCCCACTCCACCCCAGCGCAGCCCAGTCCGGTCCACAGCGCCGAGCTTTGCTCTCCAGGCCCACTGAGAAGGAAAAGGCAGCGTTTTCACCATTGCCACAGAGGCCCAGAGAGGTTAAGTGATTTTTACCAGGTCACACAGTGAAAGGCTATGAAGCAGAGGCCCTCCACCCACAGCCAGACCTCTCCTCCTGAGATTTCAGGACTCTCCCCTGAGCCCTGAAATTTGGGGGACCTGTCTTGGGCTACCTTCGCCCACTGGGCCAGGATATTCTGATTATAGAGAAATGGCCTTCCCTCCACCCCTGCCCCCGCCCCGCCTGGGAACCCTACACCGGGGGTAATTGAGATCAGATGCGGCTGTGACCCACGGAATGCTCCCCAGGAACCTGGAAGCATTTACTGTCTGGAAGGGAATCCAGGGCCCACTCTAGGCTGCCTGCCCTCCCTTGCTGTCTTCTCCCCAGGCGGCTGAAGGTAAATGGGGGCTCTGAGGAGCCTCTGGTGCTGCCTGAGGGTTAGGGCAACGGCCTTGATGAATACGACTGCTGAAAGCGCCTTCCTGGCTTCCTTCTTCCTGGGGATACAGTTACAGGGGGCCAGACTTCCTGCCCAGCCCGCCCGACTTTGCAGTGGGGACCTGCAGGCTCTCCAGGCAGGCAACTCCGCAGCCCCCCTGTCAGCTGGGGCAACGGAGGCCCCATCTCATTCAGAGCGCAGCTCAAATGTCACCTCCTCAGGGAGGCCCTCCATGACCACCCTATATGAGCTGGCCCACCTACTGGCAGTCTCTCCCTCTCGCTCTGTTTAATTTTCTTCATATGACTTATCTCCAGCTGGTGGGCTCCTTCTCTTTCCTTCTTATAATAATGTTTATCTCCTGACATTCTCACTCCTCTACCCCGCATCAGGAATGTGAGCCCCGTGAGGGCAGAGACTTGGTCTAGTTCACTACTCTGTCCATGGGGCCGGGGATTGTGTTGTGGGTGCTCAGTAAATACTGACCGAATGAACAAAGGCATGAACGAGTCCCCACCTTTGGCCTCTGAACTTGAAACGTGACTTGGTATCTCTGCTCTGAGGGGCAGTTTACCACCCGATCTCCACCCTCTCTGCCTTGACCTCCCATTTCGGAGGCTCACTCTTTTGCCTGCATTTCAGTGTCTCGGGTTCTCCTCTAGGGGCTCCAGGCTGCCTCTGGCCTCATAGCCCTGATCCCTCGCCTGGGCTGTGTGACTGCGGGCAAGTTCCCTGCCCTTCCTGAGCCAGCAGAACTCTTCTTCAAACACAGACTCACAGGGGAAGCCCACTGCGTGAGACAGGCAAGAGTGAAAAGTGGGCAGGGGGCCTGATCCCTGAGTGCCTGGCTTTTCCTATGGCCCCTAGTATTGTCCCCAATATACACTTGCAGACCCTATACAGCTTTGCAGAACCTTGGAAAACCCTGGATTTGATGATTTCGCTGTCTCTTTTGGCTATATAGGTAGTCCCTCAATGCCATTTCTGAGATGTCTGGTCTCAAGCGTTCGTTTAGCTATTCGTTTGCTCACTTATCAGACACAAATGGGCCACAGCTGCGTGCTCCGCTTTGCTGCGACCAGGTGTCCAGGTGCGGCCCAGGATGGCTATGAATGCGGCCCAACGTAAAATCGTAAATTTACTTAAAACGTTATGAGATTTTTTTTTTCGTTAGTGTTTGTCTTTTGATATGTGGCCCAAGACAAGACAACTCTTTTTCTTCCAGTGTGGCCCAGAGACGCCAAAAGGTTGGACACCCCCGCATCCCGCTCTCCAATTTCCTGGGTCCACTTCCTCATTTGACAAGCCGTCTGGGAGCACAATTCACCTGCAGGGTCCCAAGAAAACTCAGACCACGGGCAGGGCGGCTTCTGTCCAATCCCACACCTTCGCGTGGCTTAGGAGAAGGCGCCCCCTACTGGGCAAATGCAGCCTTGCTGGACCACAGCTTGACCAGCAGAAAGTGTCCTTGAGTGAAGATAAAGGTGACTGCAGGCTGGCTGGATTTCAGACCCCTTCTTTGTGCACAGACTTCATGGGTGGCTCCATGGGCGTGCGACTTTTGCTTGGCACAATGCTCTACCGTCATTGTTTTGAAATTTAAAAAGATTTTTGGACAAGGGGTCACCCGTTTTCGTTTTTCACTGGGCCCCACAGATTATGTAGCCGGTCCTGACCTTACACAGGTAGTGGTTAGATGATAGCAACTCCCATTATACGGAGCAGGGAGCCAGGCCCAGGAAAGGTGAACCGTCGGCAATGCAGCTGGGTGAGGCCTGGACACCCTCAGCTGCAGGGGAATTGGGCCTGGCCCCCACCTGGATACACTCAGGGGCAGGAGAGAGAGAGACGGGCGAGGGCCTCTTTAGAACGTGAGACCTGCAGAGCCCGGTGGTGGGGGTGGGGGGGTGTTGTTGCCGGCTTGTTGGAAGGCCCGGCCACAGTAGGTGCTGGGTGACGACAATGTGGGGCAGTGTGGGGCAGGGCATGGCCCTTTCCACCCAGGGCCTTGGAGAAGACTTCTTGGAGGAGGTGACACAGGACCTGACATTAAGTGATGAGGGGTGGGGGAGGGAAGGGCCTCCCCAAGGGAAAGTCCCGCCCAGGCAGAGACAGAGACGGAGGGAAGAGCGTGGTGTGGACAGGAGACTGGTGGGCGACGGGGGGTTGGGGAGTGATGGGAGACGGCACTCGAGAGGCAGGGAGCGAAGGTCTTAGAAGGCCAGGTGAGGGGTCTGGACGTCATCCTATGTGTAGGCGTGGGAGAGCCCCCAACTGCCCGACTTTGACTAAGGCAGATTCATGTAAATCTTGTCTGTTTTATACATGGGGTGGGGGTGGAGGGGGACACAGGATTTTGCTTGTAAAACAAGATGTTACCTCTACAAATATGTCTGAAAGCCACAGCTACTAGGGGTGGAAAGCCAGAGAAAGTCCCTTGCGAAGCTCGCACTCTTTACAGGGGAGAAACCGGAGCCTCAAAGAGGCGCAGGAGCTGGCTCTGGGTCCCAGGCAATACGTAGAACCTCGGGTTCGTGTCTCCTAGATGGAGGCCGCTCTGAGGCTGTAGCTGCAGGAATTCACAGGCCCCTGGGCGAGACTTCCCTAGTGGGTCTGCATCCCCTGCTAAGAGGCTCCCTGCTTCCTCCTCCGGCCAGCCTTCCCGGAAAAAAGGTGGCCTATGCTGCCACCTGGTGGTCACTCTGAGGTAGGTGAGGATGGCTCCTATGCTCTGGAGTTAGCCGCAGTTCTGGTGCAGACAAGGGACCCTGTGCCTGGGCATGGGGGTGGCCCTATCCCGGGGCATTAACCCCTTCCGGACTCTGGCACCATTAAAGTGGTATAGTCCACCCTGAATCTGTTCTTCCTTCCATCTTTCCTGACTCAAGGACTTAGAATTCTAATTGCCTTATCTGGAAGCCTGGGTGTTACATGGCTCCTCCTACTCCGCTATGCCCTAAACCCAGTCTGTCCCTATGTCCTGTCAAGTCTAGCTCTTTGTCAGATCTGGAACATGTTCATTGGTCTGCATCCCCAAGACCACGGTGCAGGTCCAGCCGCCATCGTTCTCCCCTGGTCTGCTGCAGTAGCGTCGCATTTGGTCTTTTCTGCACCAGGGCCAGCCTGCAATCCAACCTGCATGCTGCCTCTAGGGGGACTGTGCTGCGCCCCACAGCTGCGCATGCCACTTCCCGCTGAAACCGTTAATGGATGCTTGTGAACTGCAGGACAAAGCTCAGCCTCTTTACTCGCCAGCCCTCCGGAAAAGGGTCCCTGTAGCCCTCCCAGCTCCACCTCTCACAGTTGCCCCTCTGCCTCCCCCAGGTAGGCAGTATGTGCAGTGGTTACAGGCATAGGCCCTAGTGCCTGGATGCCCGCTGTCAAATCGCACCTCTGTCATTTGCCGACTGGGTGAGGATTAAGTGAATGACCTTGGAAGAAATTGCATTAAGTTGGGGCCAACTACAAGGTGAGAGGGCACAGTCTGCCCACGAGACTGCCCTCACCCCTGATGCCAACTGCAAGTTCAATAGGCGCCCCCAACTGCCCTCGGGTTTGATAATTCCCTGGGAAGACTCAGAACTCAATGAAAGCTCCTATGCTGACAGTTTTGGTTTATTGCCGGGAAAGGATAAAGGTCCGGATCAGCCAGGAGCTGCACAGGGCCGAGTCACTTGGTCCCATAAGCAGAAGGGCAGAGGCAGGACGTGGGCCTCTTGGAGGAACTCTCACTCTTCACCCCTGAAGCAGTCATGAACGTGACCACAGCTGGGCCGTCCCTGAGGGGCCCTCGGGCAGAAAAAGTCACTTGTTCTGTGAAGTCCGGGAGGCAGCAACAGGGAAGCAGATTTCGGTTTCGTGTGTCGGGCCCTGGTGCTCTGTGTGAATGAGTCTAGCCCCGCAAGGTCCGACATCGAGACGGGGACCTGGCCTGCCTTGAGGTCCAGGAAGGGGCTGAGAGTGGTGAAAGTGGGACCTCAGCCCCCTCCTCCCTGTCTCCCCCCAGCCTCCCCCCAGCTCTGCTGGGCCCAGGGTGGGGGTGGGGAGAGGGGTGCTAGGGAAAGGAGAAGGAAGAGCAGAGGTCAGTGGGGAGCAGCCAGAACTGGGAAGGAGGGCTCAAGGCCTCTGGAGGGAGCTGGGATTCAGGCTGAGCGCTTCATTCCGAGAAATAGGGCACTCTCAGGGCTGTGGGGCGGGAATTTGGCATCTTGGACACAGGGGGCAGGCTCAAAAAGAACTCCGCCCTGAGAGCCTACTGGGGACAGACCGCATCCAGGGTCAGGAGCCCCAGAGTCCAGCTGTTTCTCTGCTGGTGTCCTTGGGGCAGCTGCTTCCCCCTGTGAGCTGTAGCCTGCCAACCTGCTGAATAGAGGCTTGGGCCCAGTGATTTGAGACCCCTTCTATGGAGAGGCAGGAAGCAGGGGGCTTCGAGAAGTGGCATGAGGTACTGGAGGCTGGGTCAGGGCTGGTCCCCGTGCTGGCGGCGCAGTGTCTGTCCACGAGTCTAGAAGCTAGTTCCTTCTTCACCTCATCCCCTCCCAGCTTCTCCTTTGCAACCCCCGCCTTGATCCCAGCATTTTCTTCTCCTTTTCTATTTTCAGACATCCTGGAGTCCTGAGGAAGCCCCAGGCCGGTGCCTGCCCAGGAGCCTGAGGTGCTGAGAGAGGCATCTTCAGAGCAGTTAGACCACCAGATAGTTGTGGGCTTAGGGGAAGAGGGCTGGGTCCTCACTTCTGGGGGAAGCAGGCCCTTTCCCTGGGCTCGTTCTGGCCCAGGCCTCTGGGGTCACTGGTTCCTGCTGGAGCCCCCAGCTCACCTGGGGCTAGTGGGAGGAATGCAGGCCCAGCCCCCAGCCACCAAGGTTCAGCTGGACCAAGACCAGGAAACGTGGGGGCTGAGCCGGTCGGGTGAGGAGCCTGGGGCCAGGGGCTGCACGGCTGAATCCGGGCTGCAGTCTCACTGAAATGCCAGTCCTGCCCCCCAGGCCTCAGGCTCCTGTCAGGGTTCCAAGCCCCTGCTTCCCTCCCCCGCCCCCAACTGTGAGAGCTTCCCCTTGGGCGCTCAGAATCCTGCTCTCACCACACATTGGGGCCCGACCCCAAGACGTGGGAAGGATCAGGGTGAGCGGGGAACGACTCTCACCCAAGGGGTGCCCAGAATGCTTCTGGTTCTCTTTCTTCCCGCCCCGCAGAGCATACACTTTACCACGGGGAATGGGGGGAGGCGCTGCTCTGAGACAGGGTGGCAAGGCAGACCCCTCTCTTGGTCGTGGAGGTGGCCCCTGGGGGCGGACATCTTGGTTCGTCAGCACCTCTTTCAGCCAGTCTGGTGACCAAACTTCCCGTGTCTGGGTCAGAGCCTGGGCCTCCACCTCAGGAGGGCCTCATGCTCACCTCCCTAGCTCTGAGCGACCTGGAGCAGGTCCCCTGGAGTCTCTGGGGCTCAGTTTCCCCACCCACAAACCCAGAAGACTGGCCTAGATTCCACCCCAGCTCCATGGTGGGTGATGGTGATTTCCCGATGGGACCTCAGGCCTGGTTCAGCAGCTTGGTGCCTGGACAGCCTGGGCGACTATTGTCCCCTTGGTAGGGAGCGGGGGAGAGGACAAAGGGATGGAGACGTCTCTGTTCAGGAGCAATAATCCCAGCTAGAGCCTGGACCGTGAAGCGGACTGGGCCGGGACTCGAGACAGCAATGGAAAGGAAGAGAGTCAGGAAGGCGCGGCAGCACCGCAGAGGCAGCGAAAGAGGAAGACAGTGCCCGGGGCAGAGATGAGGAGACAGGGCCCACCGCAGACTGAGGCAGAGGTGGCAACAGAAACAGAGAGAAAGATACAGAGATAAGAAAAAAGGCAACGCCATAAAGAAGCAAAAAAGAAGTGGCCAGCCATAGAGTTCTGCCCTGCCCCGCACCGTGGGGAGGGGAGGAGTCAAGCCAGGTCTTGCTTTGGTCTGCAAGGTGCCCCCAGCTACGGCAATCTTCTTCTGCCCATTAACATCCTCCACGACTGGCAGCCTTCCTGCCCCTAATCTCAATGTTCTCCAGACCTCCCCTCCCTGGGGCAGTGTGCACAGAGAAAGCTCACTCAGGCTTGGCATCTCTGAGGCTTCATGGCCTTGGGGTTCCATGAAAGGGTAGGGGCAAATGGTGGGGCGTCAGAGAGGAATGAAGGTTATTACCTGTAGGGGGATGTGATTAAGAAGAGCAAGGAGACGGGAACCCCCAAGAAAAATGCCCTCCTCTTTCTTTAGATCAGGCATTAACACTCTCACTATGTGGAGAATGATAGAGAATCTGGTGGCGGGGGGAGGGCCGGGGGGCAGGTGTTTAGTGCTGGAAGGATGGAGGAGAGCTGAAAGGAGACCTAAACCTGACAGGCATGGGTTTAGTTGAACTGGGTTGAGTGTTGTTGGTTTGGTTTGGGTGGAGCGGAGTAGAATTGGGTTCTGTCACGTTGGGGTGGGTTAGGTAGAATAAAATTTGGTTTGGTTGGATAGAATGGCGTTGGCTTGGGGTTTATCCGAGTTGAACGGGTTTGCCTTGAATTTAGCAGAGTTAAGTCAGTTGGGTTGTGTTGAGATGGGTTAGGTTGGGTTGAGTGGAATGGAGTTTGATCAAATTGGGTTAGGTCAGATCTGGGTGGATTGAGTGGAAATAAGTTGAACCGAGTTGACTTGAGTTGAATTTAAGAGAATTGAGGTGGGCTGAGTTGCGTTGAATTAGGTTAGGTCGGTCTGTCTAAGAAAGTTTATAGGATTCCAAGTAGACAGGGTTAAGCAGGAGTCTGGATCCAGCCGAATTGGGATCATGCTGCCAGGAAGAAAAGGTGGCAGGAGGTACCAATAGGGGGAGACCTGCTGAGGGGAGCTACCCCAGGCTGATATCCAGGCGGACGTGTGCGTCCGGAAGGTTTGGCATATAAATGATCTAGCTGAGTGTTTCTCTGTGTTTTTACCTCTTTCCACTTCCACTGGTGTGCAAGCTCACTGCAGCTGAAGCTTGCCTCTTGTCATGGGAGGAAGGGAATACCAGAATCTCATGAGTGCGTGTGTGTGCTCACGTGCAAGTGTATTCCCAGTGCTCCTTCCTTCCCCATCCTTTGTCTCTCTTCCTCTGAGGCTCACCCCCTTGTCTGAGAACTCCTTGAAAGCAGAAGTCTCCAGCCTCCCGTCTGGAGGTCCGCCAAGATATCATCTTATGCAACCTTGTGGGACGGGTGGATTGGAATCGAAAGGCATCGCAGAGCAGTGAGGTTACTCCTGTGTGCTGGATGCTAGGTGCCCCAAGGAGACCCCTAGTTTTTGTCCTGAGGGTAGCTTGGGGGAGGGGTCCGGGTCTGGGGGCCCTGGGGTGCCCACAGAGGCGATGCTCCTCTCCTCAGGGAGTGGGAGGCTGTGGGCAGACAGCTGACCTCTCCTCACCCACCACCCAGTTCTTTCCTGTGGTCCTGTGGTCCTGGCTACAGGGCTGGGCCTCTCCCTTTCAATCTGTTGATGAATATCTCTGTCTCTCTCTCTCTCTGTCTCTCTGTCTCTCTCTCTCTCTCTCACACACACACACACACACACACACACACACACACAGCGCAGGGCAGCCTCATGAGAGCCCTGGATTGGATGGAGGGGAGACTGGACGCCCTACGCCCTGGTCCAGGCGCTCTGAGGGGTCGGAATCCCTGCAGCTCCTTCACTCACTCATTCATTCTTAAAAATCTGTACCTGTAGGGGACGGAAAACGCAGAGAAGCCAGACTCTGGAACTCTGGAGCTGCAGCTGAACAACTGGAAGAACTTGGCCAAGTGACATCACCTCTCGAGAGAATTTCTTCAGGTGTAAAGTGTGCATAACGCTCTCTTACAAGGTAAGGGGGCTGGCCGAGTCAGAGGACAAATATGAAAGTCTTTGTAAACAGAGAACTGATTGCCTGTGTGCATGTAACCGAGTCATTCATTCACTGCCTCATTTGTTTAACAAACACTGATACAGAGCTCTTGAAACATCAGGCAATGTCCTAAGCATTTTACAAGGCGATGAGTTATAAATGAGTTAATTACAAGAATTAACTCATTTAATCCTCATAACAACCCTGTGAAGATGTTACTAACACTGTCCCTATTTTATGGACAAGGAAACCTAGGCACAGAAGGAGTAAGCTGTTTGTTTGATACCACATAGCTAGTAAGTGGTAGCACTGGGGTTTGCACTCAGTCCTGTTTGACTTAAATGTCTCTTTTCCTCCCTCCCCCCTTCCCTCCCTTTCTTCCTTCCTTGGTCAAACATTTATTAAGTGCTTCTCTATGACAGGCCCTGAGTCGACTGAAAGGAACCAGACATGGTCAGCGTGCTGTGGTGTTTCTGATCCAGAGGCAGAGGTAGCCCCACGGAGCGGGTGGGGTTTGGAAACGCATGGGCAGTTTTTAGCTGTTGCCACCACTGAGTTTATTCCTAGCCCGCTAAACTTCCTGCCCTGCGTGGGGCAGCATGTCGATAGGGGCCCAACTGGTTCAAGAAAACAGCACAGTTTACAGAACAATAGTGGGGGGATTGCCTGAGGGCGTGGGGGGTGCTGGGTGGAGGGGGGCAAAGGAGGGAAAATCAGGACAGCTGTAATAACATAGTCAGTAAAATGTCATAAAAAGAAAGAATGGAGCTGCCTTGGTTGAAAAGGTGTAGGGCCTCGAAAGAAAGATGAAAGAAAGGAAGGAAGGAAGGAAGGGAGGGAGGGAGGGAGGGAGAAGAAAACAGCGCAGGTGCTGGAGTCCCTCCAGACCCGGGTTGAGTCCCAGCCCTGCCATTCCCAGACTGCGTGACTTGGACAAGCCGCTTTACCTCTCTGAGCCTAAAACGCAGCTGCAGAGATTACGCCTATGAAGTACCCAGCAGTATCTGGCCTGCTTTGGTTGTTCAACAAGCACGAACATCTTCTCCTGCTCGGGGAAACACCAGGAGTACAGAGGGGAAGAAACTTGGGGTCCAGCCTCCCTCTAAACCCTTGTCCTTCCCTCTGGGGGAGGCTCTGATGCCTGCTAGGCTCCAGACAGGCAGGAGCGCTGCCCCCCAGACAGTCCCCTCCATCCAGGTTCATGGCCAAAGGCAAGAGAACCTCCCTTCCTACCAGCGCCTCAGGAGATAGCCTCCTCATGGTGTTGAGCCTTGGCTTCCCTGTCCGTCCGTGGAGAAACAGAGCCCTAGTGGGTATCGGCTGCCTCTGGCTGCCCTTTGTCCCTTCCCTCTGCTTTTGATAACAGCACCCAGTGTTCTTTGGTGGAGCATCCCTCTCCCATTCTCAGTTCATGTGGGCACACAGTCTAGGACTGGCCCGTCAGGATCAGGACATTCCGTTTTCCTGGTCACAGCGTTTGATTCAGGGGCGGGCACCCGTGCTAACCCAGAGCAATCGGAAGTGTCCAGAAAGGAGGCGTCCTCCCTTCATTTGGGGTTGGGGCACTAGGGCAGAGTCCTTGGGGAGCACCAGCTGAGAGTGGAGCCAACAAGAGGCGGGAAACGATGAGAGAGAGACAGAGGGAGGGACGGGGAGAGGGAGAGAGAGAGAGGGAGAATCTGACACTCGCATGCAGCCATATCTGTCCCCTTCTTTTCAGCTTGGGAGCCAACATTTCCCCTTCTTTTGCCAAAATCAGTTGGAATTGTGGGGGTGGGGGTGGGGTCTGTCACTTGTAATGGAAATAATCCTGATTTATTCAGGACCTAAACACACTTACGTGAAAAGACTGTTGTGTGGATCGAAAGGGATAATAACGCAAGTGAAAACGTTTTTGTAAACTGCATGCAGGCCCTGAAGGACGGTAAGTTATTAATGAGGCGTTACAGTAGGAACACACATTCCAGGCGAACGATGAGTCAGTCCAGGCCTGTTTGAAAGGTGCAGGAGAATGAACTTTTAAGGCTCTTGCCTGAGAATCAGAGTCGTTTGGAAGCATGAATTCTTGCCCACTAAATGCTCAGTTCATTGGGTGTGAGTTTGCAAAGGATGAGATGTCCTCGCATTGGTGCACAGCTGCTCCTAACATGACTTGTTCCAAGGTCGGTCATTTTACAAAAGGCCGTAGGACACAGGGGAGAGATACTTGGCCTGTTTGGGCGAGTCTCTGCCTTGCTCTGAGTCTCTGAGTCTGTCACCTGAGGACGGGGGTTGGACCTTCTCTTAGGGAGCTCGTGGCTCTGACTCGCTGCGGTCCTGCAATTCTCGGACCCTGCCCTGGGACAAAGATGGCCTGCTCACCTCCTCAGCGTGCAGCTCATACTTGCTCCTGGCTTCTCCGGAGAGAGCCGCGTATCAGAAGGCACAGTCCACAGAGCAGAGACTCCGGAGTCTGGTTCAGTCTCCATTCCCAGCAACCTGTGCCTTCCTGCCTCATCCAAAAACTCACCTTTACAATCCCCTTTGCAGCCAAGTGAGGTCACGTGACACAGTCCTGGCAAAGGGGTTGTCAGTGGCACGCTGCGGGGGCCACCCCTACGGGTGAGGGGCAGAGAGCTGGACAGAGCCCCGCCTCCCGATGGCTTTACCAGAAGCCGCAGAGGCCTGGGCTGCGCACCTCGGGGCTTGTCATTGGAGAAAAAGAATCCCCCTCCTTTTACTTGTTGAAGTTTCCATGTTTGGGCTCTCGTTACACACAGGTCAAAGCATTCCCCGTACTGTTCTCTAGCACTGACCTGTCATTCTCTCTTAAATTCTTTTGATGTATCTGGCCCGATATTTTTTCTACATTTAGGACCACACTGACAGACTTAGATTAATTATATAATTAGTAATAATAATAATTGCACCAATAAGGATCCTGTACCGAGTGCCTCCTACATGCCAGGAATTGAGCTAAGCAATTTTATCCTCGCAGTGGTCCCAGAAAATAGATATTGTTACTGTCCTTATTTTCCGAAGAGGAAGCCGAGGCTCAGAGAGGACACACGGCTGGCTCCCAGTCAGCCAGCTAGAGTATCGGAGCTGGGCTCCGAACCCAGGTCTGCCTGACTCTGACGCCCCTGGTCCCTATCTTTAGCACATCTAACGAAACAGGCTTCTTTTGCAAGCAGGGAAACTGGGGTTCAGGAGCGTGAGCGACTCGTCCAAGGTCACAGAGTGAGCTCAGGAGGTCACCCTACTAGAAACCAGATCTCCCGGGTCTCCATATCGGGGCTTTTTCGACGACTTCCTGCTGCGCAGCCAGTGGCGATGCTTGAAAGCCAGGCCGAGGGCTGGGGCAGTGGGGAGCTACTGAAGATTCTGAGCAGGGTTAGGAGGGAAACAGCTTCTTTCTTCAAATATGGCGGAGGAGGAAGGGGACGCGGGGACTGACATGTCACAGCCCCAGCCACCTCCAGAGCAAATACTGGCTGTCTCTTAGCAAGACCTACTGGCTCTTCCCTGGGCTCCTCTGGTTCCTCTGTCACAGGTGACTGGGCCCCCAGATCCCTGGAGCTGATGGCCGATGCTCTGCAGATTATACTGCAGGTGGGGGCGGGCTGGAGAGGATGCCAGTGGCGTGACCACACAGCTGTCCTGTGTTGATCAGATGGCCCCGGCTGCCTAGTGGTGAGGTCTGTAGGACCAGGGACCCTGCAATGGAAACTCCCCGGAGGAGCTTGGGAACTCTCCACTCACCAACCTCCTGCCTGTTTATCTGCCTTCTTGGCCAGCCTCCACCAGGATTTGGGCATTTGTTTTAAACATTCAGGGTTTGGGAGCCAAGAGAGCCAGGCATGAAGGGTAAAAAGACTTAAGCTTGTAGGCGCTGATGTCAAACAGACCAGGGCTCAGACCCCCATCTTCCACCTACTAGCCTGTGGCCTTCGGCAAGTAGGCTTTCCGTTTACAATAATGGGGACAGGAAGACCTCTGTCGCGGAGCCGTTATGAGATACGGAGGACATCGCGCGCCCAAACCCCTTGGCATTAATGCCCGCCACACAGCAAGTGTGCCAGCAGCGGGTCTGGCTCCTCCTCCGCCCCCTCCGCCTCACCACACTATCTAGGGAAATCTTTGAGCTTCGGTTTCCTCTTTTGCATGCTGGAGATAACAATACCTCCTTCTTGGAGCAGCTAGGAGGATTTCGATGAGAAAGGGATGTAAAAATATTTTGTGACTCTCAGCCTTTCGCTTCCCAGATGAACTATGTTGCTTACACTGGACCCCCACTCCCCACCCCCAGCTGACCACCACCCTAATGGTGCCTCCTGCAAATACTGGCTGGCTATACCCGGGCTTAGGTGTGTGGTACCTAGTGTTCCAGGACAAAAGGATTAGTTGTGCCTCCTTGGGCCAGTCAAGTCAGCTCACTGGACCTCAGTTTCTCCCTCTATAAAATGGAGGTGAATGGGGTAACTGAAACCCAAGGGGGCAGCTGTCTGCCTAAGGTCACACCAGGGCTAGTCAGGAATATGGGGCTCTGGATCTGAAGAGATGTTGGGTTGATTCCAGAACTTTCTTGCTGGGCTGGGAAGCTGCTTCCAGAGGCAGGGCAGGGTGGGGCTGGGTGAGGCTGGGTCCCTGGGTGATTCAGGTGAGAGTCAGCTCTGGATTTCCAAATAGTGGGTGGGGCCCAGGAAGGGTGGGACCTCCCCTGGGCCATTTTCCAGGTCCTCCCTAGAACCTCTGGTAGTATTGCCAGGAGCGCATGTGTTATGGTGGAGCTGCGGTTGGGGACTTGTAGAGAGGAGAGCTTCACCCCATGTTACTAATGGAGTATAACGAAGAGGGAAGGAGGGGACCCCAGCTGTCTTTGCTGGGGAGGGGGGTGTGTCTCAGGGTCTAGGGTGGAACTGATTATTGAGGGTGCTAGCCAATGGACCCAGCCGGTGAAGGCAGGGAAACTGAGGCAGGGCACTGACACTTCTTGTGGTGGTCACAGCAGATGGATGGGCTGGCAGTCACCTTGATGAGACTGGCCCTAGATCCTCTCTCACTCAGGAAAGGTATGTCTTTTTTTCTTGTATTCAGTCACTCATACAGACAGTCGCTGAGTTCTTTACTCAGTCAACTGACACCGACCAGGTGTCTTCTGTACGCCAGAGCTTGTGCTCGGCCCTGGGGATGTAAGGGTGACCAAGATGCTTGCTGTTTCATCAGGGAACAGAGGGACAATGTAATCCAGTGTGGCACCTGCTGTGACCAGGGACAGCACAGGAGTTTCCTAAAGAAAGGAAAAGGAGGAGCCATGCCAGAGGAAGTTCCCCAGGTGACACTGGAGCTGAGTGGAAGTTCACCACCCTGAACATCAGGAAAACTCCCCGGACGTTGAGGCTACAGGCTTTGGAGCGAAGGAGCAAGGAAACTGGCCCTTCCCGCAGGGCTGGGGCCCAGGTCGGCCGCGCCTCTCCCCGGACCCAGCCTCACGCTGGGTCCTGCTGCTGAGATGGACCAAACACAAGTTCAGGTGTGAACGCCGCAAACCCCCTCCCTGGTTCCTTCCCTGGGTGTTATCACCAGCACCAGGCCAGAAACCTAGGTGCCCTCCTCAAGACCTCCCTTTCCCTGAAGGCCCCGGGCCAGTCAGTGGTCACCCCGCCCAGGTACTTCTCTGCCACCGTTTTCCTCACCCTCTCCCCCCCCACTCCACCGTCCTGGCCTTGTCCTACCCCTGGAGGACCGCACTGGCATCCTGGCTGCCATCTCTCTCTGGCCGCCACTCTTTCTCTGCCTCCATCTCGAGATTTCCAGCACTGGTCCCCGAGCCTGGCCATAGTGAAGGCTTGATCACTCCATGCCGGACCTGTTCTCAGAGACCATCTGACATGATCTGTCAGATGGGGAACCAGAGGCCTGGAGAGGTGCAGAGACTTGTCTAGGGTCAAATCATGGAAGAGCTCAGACTTGCGCTCGGTTCTCCTGACTCCCAGACTAAGGCTCTTTCTCCCAGTGCCAGGGCCACACAAGCGTTTGTGAGCGACTTGGGGTTAGGGCGCAGGCAGAAGGTATAGGCCTGGTAATTTGCCGGGCCCTGGGCCCGGAGGGACGGAGGACCTGGGAGCGAAACACGGAACCTCATTCAGATATCTTCTCTCCTTCCTTCATCACCAGAAAGTCCCCTTCTCTTTGGGTAGCTGGGCTCCCGCATCTTCACCCTGACCCCTTTGACTGACAATCTGTGTCTCACCCTGTGTCGGCTGTTAGCAGGGACTCTGCATGTGGCGTTGGAGGGAAAGCCGCAGCCTGTCCCGGTGTCCCAGGGCCCTCCACCTGCCCCACTCCCCCTGCAGTCTGCCCTGGCTCGCCGTGCCTCCCCGGGGCAGCAGGCTTTTCCCCAGTAGAGCATGGGAACAGCTCAGGGGGAGACATAGACAGGGCTTCCCAACAGGTCTCACTTCTCCACCTGGTATGCTTCTCACCCCGTGCCTAACATTGCCAGGGAGCAGGCACTGGACCCCCGAACCCTCCTGCCAGGCCTTTCCCGCTGCAGGGCCCACAGCATGGCTGGGTGTGCTGGGGACACCAACAGAGGAAACCTGACCGAGAGACTCGGAGTGACTTAGGATGATCGCTTCCCCCTGCTATGATCGGCTCCTTCAGCTATTTTAAAAAAAAAGGGGCTGAATGCTGGGATTCTGTAAAGTCGGCAAGTAGGTGAGAGACCCACTAGAGCACTGACCCTGACCAGCCCTAGAATCCAGGTTAGATCTTTGAAAAACTTGCCTCCTGATAATTGAGCACCTACTACTGCTAATCGGTACTGCATCAGGAGCTCTGTGTGCATGATCTCATCGAATCTTACAAGAACCCTCTGGGATGGTTTTTATTAGCCCCGTTTTAGAGAGGAGAATGTTGAGGATCAGAGAGGGTAAGTATCTGGCCCAGGGTAACACAGCCAGTACTCTGCAGAGTCGGATTTGAGGGCAGGTCTCCTCCATTTCTGGTGGCAGAGACCTCGGAAGACAGAGCTCGGCCTGGGGGTTGGGGAGGAGCAGTCATCCTTGCTGGACCCGAGGACAGCGGGCCTTCACCCAGGAAGCCGTGTGCAGGTCGGGCCGGGCTGCTCCTTTCCCAGCCCCCTTTCTTCTCTGGGCAGCAGGGTGTGTGGTTCTCACCTGCAGCTTCCAGCCTCGGAGACTCAGTCAGTTCTGCCCTGAAGCCCTGGGTGACGTCCGCATTGCACCTCATCTCTGGACCCCAGTTTCCTGTCCACCAAGTGGACACGGTTCTGGCGCCACTGGGCTTTGAAAGTTCCAGTGCCTCGAGGACCTCGGGTGAAAAACCGTCTTAGTGGGAATAGCAGAATAATTAATAAAATGCCTTGGCTGGGGCCAGGAGTAGGGGAAGTGGGTGGTGGCCTAGGTGACAGCTGGCTGGAGAGGTGGGGCCAGGGAAGGGGCGTGGAGGAGGCGGTCCAGGCAAGCGGGGCGGCCGGAGCTGCTGCGCGGAGCTGGAGACACCCGCGAGGTCCGAGGTCCCAGCAGTTCGCGCACGCACGCTTCGGCCCCACCGCAGCGCCATGAGCCGTGAGTGCACCCGGTGCCCCAGCAGCCCTCTTGGCCTCGTCCTGGAGCCTTAAATGACATGCTCTGCCCTTCCTCTGTCCGCCCCCGCAGGGCACGGTTTTTCGCTCCGGTTCCCACTGCTCCTACTGCTGCTGTCGACGCCCCTGGTCCTGCTCAAGGTCCCCGCGGAGCCCTCGCCAGGTAGGCAGCCCGCACCAGGCCCCCGGGGAGACACCGGTCCTGTGCGTGGCCTGGCTCCTCTTCCCGCTCTTCCTCCTTTCTCCTGCGGTCGCCCAGCTTCCCCTTTCTGCCTGCGGTGCCGGGGAGGCGAGAGGGGGCCCCCTGCAGACCCCGTGGACGTGCAGCCTGTGCTGGGGATCCGAGAGGGCGAGGTTACAGGGTTCTTCTGGGGCAGAGGGCAGACTGGAATCTCGTGCCAGCTTTGGGAGAAGGGACAGCTCCTCTCCAGCCCCTCACCTGTTCCAGGCCCCCAGCTCCCCAGTAATGTCGCTGTTTCCTGTGGGACCCTCCTTCCGGGAAACCTCTGAAACTATGGGCGGGGGGGACGCGGGCTGGCTCGTGCCCTTCCTTCAGCCTCTAACTTTCGGGGGACCCAGCTGGATTCCCAGACCCGATGAAGAAGTTCCCCCCTGGTGAGGACCCTGGTGTGACACCCAGAGCTGGTTTCTTCCCTGGAGGTTTAGATCCTCTCGCATGAGGTCCCCACTGGGCAGATGAGGAAAGTGAGGCTCAGATAGACTCCATAACTCCTCAAGCTCATGCAGTCCAAGTGGGCTCAGGATTTGAACCCTTGGATCTTTCTGACTTTAGGCACTTTGCAAGCTCTTTCCACAGAGTCCCCCTTGCCCGCCCTCCCTCACAGTGAACTGGCTTCATCAACCCAAAGATCATGGGAAGTCAGATCCTGTAAAATTCCAACACCCCTGGCCACCACCATGCATGTACAATGTACCAAGTGAAGGAATTCAGCCCCTCCCTCAGCCAACCTCCCTCGTCCAGTTTACCGCTTCTGTGTGTGTGCACATGTGTGCACACGTGCAAGGTCTGGACATAGTTTTCCCCACACCTCCCTGTGAGGTCCATCCCTCTCTGAGTCTCCATTTCCCATCTGTAAAAAGCGAGGTCTGAGCTTTCTGCTGGGATGCTCCAGGGACCTGGTGCTCAGACAAGAGAGGAAAGATGTCTGTGTGGACTGAGAAGCAAACCAGGTTTCCTGGAGGAGAGGGTTCAAACAGGTGGCATTTGGGGAAGCCAGGGAGAGAACGGAGGGGGCTCCAGGCATGGGTTTGGGTATGAGCAAAGGCCTACTAGTTTTTGGGAAGAAGAGGAGGAAGACTCATGTGACCAGCTCTTGATAGTTTACAAAGTCCGGCTGGGGGGTGGGGGAGGTTCACTTTGGTGCTCATAGTTGCCCTGGAGGTGTGGTAGTTCCATTCTACAGAAGCGGCTCTGAGGCCCAGACAGGGGAGCCCAGTTGTCTGAGACCTTGAGAGCAGAGCGGGGGCTGACCAGACCGACCCAGGGAGCAGTCTTGTCATCTCCTGGATCAGCCCAGTATTTCCTCTGAGGCCCTATCCAAGGCCCCCGGGGTAACCAGGGCTGGCCTGTCTTCCTGTCTCTGTTCACTAAGGCCCAGTGCGCCATGATCTATTGCCATTTCTTTTTTTTTTTTTTTTTTTGCCTTTTCTACTTATCTTTATATCATTATATGTTTTAACAGAATGGGTTTTGTTTGCTTTTCCCGTGCATAAATACTCGTAAGGTTTTCTTTCTGCTAGTCTTTGGCTGGAGTTCAGACACAGAGCTGGGAGGAGCTCACAGCCTGATGGGGGGACAGAAATGCCAATGGGCTGCCATCCAAGGGGATCAGGGCCATGACTGCAGGGCTCAGGGAGGGAGCAGTTATTTCTCAAGCGGGAGGGACTGAGGGAGGCTTCTTGGTGATGTGCACTCTAAGGAGGTGGCGAGTGGGGGAAAGACTGTGGGGCTTTACTGTGAAACTCTGTGAGGGTCTTTCCGGTAGCAACGCGGGAGCTGAAGCCTACAGGTCCAGCCCATGGGAAGCAGACGGGAGCAAGGGGAGCAGTGGAAGGTGCTGGCTGTCGGGACCTTTGAATGCAGGGCCCTGTGCCCGAGGGCCACTGGGGGAGTGGGTTGGATGGACGACTTGGGGGCGAGACTGGAGGCAGACGCCATCCGGGAAGCTGCTGCAAGGGTCAAGGAAAGACTGGGTGTCAGGCTGAGTGCTTGGGGCAGAAGGTTTGGGCTGCTCTTCCAAGTCTATGAGTGAACTGAGGTCCTAGGTGCCTGGGCATCAGGTGTGGAAAGCTCAAGTCTGTATTTGCCTCCAGAGGGGCAGCAAAGGTGAATCCCCTATGAGGTGAGGGCTGTAGACCTACCTGGGGACAGGGGTCAGTGGAGAATGTTGTTTCTGCGTCTTGTGTGGTGGCAGACGTGGAGTCCAGGTTGGAGGGCAAGGCCGTGCCAGAGAATCCTCAATGCTCAAGGTCATTCCCTCCAGCTCCTGGACTTGCCTCAGTGCTTTTTGGTTAGGGACAGGGCACAACCTTGATGTCGGGGGACTGAGACTGGCTAACCCTGGCACATGGGGTGGGGGCCCAGCCTAAGCCAAGGCCTCCCTGCTACTCATCGCCCGCCGCCTCCTATCTGTAGCTCCAGCTGGGTCTGTGGCGGCAGACCCAGCTGGGGCTTCCCTGCTGCGCTCCTCCAGCTGTGGCCCAGCTGTGGGGGCCTGGTGTGGTGGTGCCTGGCCTCTGGCTGCTGACCTGGGTAGGTGTTGCGGCGGGCGCCCAGGTCTGGCTCACAGGTCCTTTTTCTCTCCGTGGCTGCCAAGCCCCTGGAGTTTCTCTAAATATTCTGGGGTGATTTCGTTCCAGCCCCTTGCTGCCTGGCGCCTCTGCATCCTGGAGGATTTGGTGTTCCCCGACTGTGTCCAGAGCCCTGACTCCGGGGCTGGGGAACATTTCCTTGCCTGAATCCTCGGAAGGTTCCAGGGCCAGGCTCTCCTGGACAGTCCTTGTCTGTGGGAATGTGTGCCTTATGGGCCTTCTGATCAAGTTCATCGCTGGGGTGGCTTGAAGACTCAGGGAAGGCCAGTCGTAAGGCTGTCTGCTGATGGCACGGGGGATCACGTCGATGTGAATAAGGGAGCGGGACAGGCTGTCTCCGCCCAGACCAGAGAAGAAGGGGCAGTGCGCAGGGGAGACCTCCTCAGAGCCCACATGCCCCGCCCTCTCCTGGGGTACACAGCAAAACAAGGTCCAGAGGAGGGAAGGGACTTGCCCAAGGACACAGGGCCAGCAAAGAACAGCTACTCTCTGCCGTATCTTTTCTCAGCACCTGCTTGGTGCCTGGCCCCGTGCTGGGTGTGGCAACTCAAGGCTCTTTAGAATCGGTCCCTGCATCTCCCCAGTTCTCTTTCTTGATGGTCTCTTATACCGGGTGTCCTCCGTGGAGCCCAGAACTGGGCTGGCAGGCAAGCATGCAGGATTTAAGTTAGACCAAAGGGAGGCCTTCTTTACCTCTGGTTGTGGCAGGGGACGGTGATCCCTCAGGGGTTCTCGTTTCATTCACTGAGGCTTTTCAGGTCCATCTCAAAGGAAGGGTGACAAACCTACCCACTTGGGATCGTTCCCAGCCTATGGATCGAAGTAACCTTTCCTTCTCATCCCTTCCCCAAATCCAGGCCTGGAAGCCTCTACCTCTAGGAGGGGGAGGGGAGGGAAGAGAAAGCAATTGCAGTCTTGGCTCCCTGACTCTGAAGCAGTGGGCCTTGGGCGAGATCCTGCCGCCTGGGCTTCGCGCTCCCCGTCTGTGCCACCGGGGTCTCAGCGCCCCCTTGCAGGGAGTGGTGAGCTTGATGAGCTTGAGTGGTGAGTGAGCTAGGCTGTCAGGGGTCGGCGAGGGTGCTGGCTTCCCTGACCGACCGACCGACCGACTGACCGACCGACCGACCGACTGACCGACCGACTGACCAGGACAGCTCAGCCCCGGCCAGGCTCACCCCTGGGAAAGTGGCTCCCAGTTTCCTCTCTGCTCACCCTGACACCCTTGGTCCCCAAAAGAAGCCATTATCCTTGCTGGGGAGAACTTTTCCTCCTACCCTGGGGCAGCTGGTGTTTATGGAAAGATCCAGAGAGGAGGGATGGAAAGTTGGACAGCCAGCCTGCGGGGAGGAGTCTCGGTTCTCACACGGACTCTCCTGGCACTTTTCTGCTTCTGCTGGGGCAGGACTCTGGGGCTATGCAGGAAGTTTTCAAGCTAGATTCCAAGCCAGCGGCCCTGGGCTGGGAAGATGAAAGCTCTCGTTGGCCAGGCTGGAGGTAGCCTGCTTCCCAGCTTCATCTTATTAGGCCTACAAACATTTGTTGGGCTCCGGCCAACCCATCTGGATCCTCTGGGTGGCTGGATCTGTCCAGGACCTGGGCTGAGCTCCAGCTGTGTGCCTGCAGGAGAAAGTCAGGGAAGGTGTGGCCTCTTCTCTTGGGGGCTTGTGGTGGGGAGGAGCAGGTGGAGTTGGCACGTGGAGCCAAGGTGGGAGACAGCAGGCGGAGTTAAGTGTGGATATTCAGGGGAGGCCGTCCGTTGGAGGCAAGGCGTGGGCTCAGTCAGGAGGGTCAGGTGGACTTGGAGGGAATTTCGTAGGGAGGAGCAGCAGCCTGAGGGAAGGAAGGAGACGCGCTTTTGACTTTGGGGCGAAAGGACAGGGCCGTCACAGAATGACCTGGAAAAACCTCTTGAGGCGCTTTTGAGGTCCCTGTTGGGGGAGGGATGGAGAAGCTGGCCCGCTGGGTGGTGGAAGGGCCAGGGTTGGTCACTGGGCAGCGGGGCTCCAGGGAAGGTGAATGAGGCAGGTGAGTAGCGCCCCGAGCAGGCAGGACAGCGAGGAGTGTTCCATGTCCCTGGGCCTGTGGTTGTGGAAGGGGGAGGCTGGGTCCTGCCAGGTCGCTGCCGGAGCCTTGCCTGCGAGTCTGCCTGAGTCAGCCTGATAAGGCCTTTCGTCCAGCCTCCTTTCCTCTCCATTGGCCCCTCCTCCCTACGCTCCTGCAGGGGTCACAAAGATGCCATTGTGGGGGTGGGGAGAGCTGCCAGGTTTTAAGCAAAATTATTTGCCTGACCCTCATGATTTGTTTCTTGCGTGTGTGTGTGTGTGTGTGTGTGTGTGTGTGTGTGCGGCGCACGTGTCGAGGCGGTGGTGGTGCTGGGGGCCCTCTCCAAGGTGGGGGTCAGGGGGACCCTGCTGCCCAGGCCTCATGCCGTGAAGCAAGGAGGGGTCGGACTAGGCCCAGGGTCGTGCCCTCCTGTCACAGCGCTGTGAGATGACTTCCCAGGCTTCTCCTGCCTTTTGCTATCCCCTGGAACCCCTATGATCAGTTGCACGAAGAATACAAGTTCCCTGTAACATTGACTCTGGGCCCAGTTAAGGAAGTATGTTTGCAGAGGAGAGCCTGGTGTCTTCTGGGGGAGGCCGGGAAAGGAGCCCCTGCCAGAAGCCAGCAGTCAGGAGTCCCGGTCTGTAGCAAGGCCCTGCTCCGTCCTGTGTCCGTGGCCCAAGCTCTACCTCTCTCTGAGCCTTGGTTCCCTTTGCCGAGCAGTGACTGAGCACTGTGTGAGCTCTAAGGAGTCTCTGACTTTGCTCTTAAAGAAGCACTGCTGCAATGAAGATCTGAGCAAGGGGACCACGGTGGGCGAGACCCAGGCTAGACACAGGAGGGACTTCCCAGGGGGGGTTTCTCCAGGAGGCAGGGGGCTGATGCCAGAGCTCTCTAGTCACCCTCTCAGTAGGTTTTTCCAGCCACATGTCTCCTTTCCCTTGGTCTCTGACCTACCTCACGATCCCAGTGCCCAGACCCGCGTCCTTTCCCTGCCACTCCCCATCCCCACCAAGGGGGCCGAAGTTCGGCCTGTCAGGAATGAGAGCTGAGACAACTGAGATTCCCCTCAAACCCACACTCTGTCTGCAGGGTCCTGGGAAACATCTTGCCTTGGGACTTGATGGCTGAGTCTGTGAGGTGGGCTGGGAGGGAAGGGATGGCCAGTTGGTCTGGTATGACTTGCTAGGCGACCCACCTGGGTTTCCCCTTACCTGGCCTCAGTTTTCCCATCTACAAGGGAACATTATGATAGCTGCTTATCCTTCTGTTTTGCAAAACTGGACAGCTGGTGCCCATCCTCCTAGTGTCCAGATGCTCAGAGATTGGGGGCTGGTCTTGGGCAGGGATCGTTGCCCCCCCCCATCCTTGCCCCTTACTGAATTCCACAAACCCTGCCCTGGGCGCTGGGCTCCGCCGGAAGTAAATGCTCTAGAAGCCTGTGGCCGCGGGATCATATCAGCTGTTTCCTAGCCTTCGATGCCCCAGCCTGGGGCCTGGACCCTTGCCCTGCCCCCGCCACCCATTGGTGGCAGCAGGCAGGGAGGGGGGCTTCCCCTGGGGGCGCGGATGTGGGCCACACTGGAGACCTGGAGCAGAACCTAGACACTGCAGGGCTGGGGCTTTCTGCTCAGAGCTGTGGGAACAGAGAGGGCCCTTAGGAGAACACTGCAGTTCCATAGTTAGGACAGAGCTGCCATTTGAGTCCACGCCTCCGGCCCCCATGAGAGGTCATCCTAGGGCGGCCTCTGATCTCTGTTTCTCATCCACAGTGAACCCCTGTTGTTACTTCCCGTGCCAGCACCAGGGCACCTGTGTCCGTTTCGGCCTCGACCGCTACCAGTGTGACTGCACCCGCACCGGCTATTCCGGCCGCAACTGCACCATCCGTGAGCTGGGCCTCCGGCCCCGACTCCTTCTGTCCCCGGGCCCCTCCTGCTTCCTGGGGCTTGTCCTCTGAGACCCCCGCTTCCCGCCCTCATTACTGGCCATGGCCCTGATCTCTTTCCTTGCCTGGCTTTGATCTCTGACACTCCCCTGACCTCCGTGGTGAGTCTCCACTGCCCAGCCCCGACCTCTTTTCCCAGCCCTGGCCCCGTCCTCACACCTGGTTCTGGCTGTCACGGGTCGTCATTGCCAAGAATCCATCCTTACCCCCACCCCAGATGTTCTACCCTGTTCCATCCTGGCCCTTGTTCCCAGTTCCCATCCCCTACTCTGGCTACCCTGCCAGGCCGGCTCGACTGAGTGGCTCCCACCGCCCCTGCAGCCGAGCTGTGGACCTGGCTCCGGAACTCACTGCGGCCCAGTCCCTCTTTCGTCCACTTCCTGCTGACACACGGGCGCTGGTTCTGGGAGTTTGTCAATGCCAGTTTCATCCGTGACACGCTCATGCGCCTGGTGCTCACAGGTGGGTGGGAGACGAGCCCCCCGACCCCGGATCCAGTCTCGGGGAGCAAGGAATCCTGCTGGTTCTTGGAATTCTCAGCTTCTGATAAGGGCAGCGGGTGGAGAGACTATGATGCCAGATAAAACAAGTCCCACCCAAGAGAAGGTGGCGAAGGGGGGTATGATGGCGAGTGGGAACTCCCTTGTCACCATTATCTTTGCCCTTTACAGTGCGTTCCAACCTTATCCCCAGCCCCCCCACCTACAACTTAGCGCATGACTACATCAGCTGGGAGTCCTTCTCCAACGTGAGCTATTACACTCGTGTTCTACCTTCCGTGCCCCAAGACTGCCCCACTCCCATGGGGACCAAAGGTAACGGAGGTGGGGTTGGGGGCTGGGGATCACAGGAGACGCTCAGCTCTCCTATTTGAGAAAAACCAGGAAGAAGAGGGATTATCGACCCATTTCGCAGATAGGTGGACCAAAGCAAGACATGTGACATATTCAGAACCAGGGATGAGGACAGGGCTGGAGAATGAGGACAGGAAAGGGCCTCGCCTGAGGTCACCTAGGAAGTCAGCGGCAGAGTCAGACGCGTGTTCCCGTTTCCAGGGTGCCTCTTTGTCCGGACCTCGTCTGCTGAACGGGGGC